>CAUYTI010124559.1:0-12094 GCA_963575145.1 Galago senegalensis | reverse complement strand
ATTTCTTTTTTTTTTTTGAGCCAGAGCCTCAAGCTGTCCCCCTGGGTAGAGTGCCATGGCATTACAGCTCACAGCAACCTCCAACTCCTGGGCTCAAGCAAGTCTCCTGCCTCAGCCTCCCAAGTAGCTGGGACTACAGGCGCCCGCCACAACGCCAGGCTATTTTTTGGTTGCAGCCGTCATTGTTGTTTGGCGGGTCCGGGCTGGGGATTTGAACCCACCACCTTAGGTGTATGTGGCTGGCGCCTTAGCCGGTTGAGCTATAGGCACCGAGCTAGATTCTGCTTTCATTGATCTGTATTTGCTTAATAATGGCTCCTGGGCGAAACCTGTGGCTCTGTGGGTAGGGCACTGGCCCCATATACCGAGGGTGGCGGGTTCAAACCCGGCCCCAGCCAAACTGCAACAAAAAAAATAGCCGGGCGTTGTGGTGGGTGCCTGTAGTCCCAGCTACTCAGGAGGCTGAGGCAAGAGAATAACCTAAGTCCAGGACTCCGAGGTTGCTGTGAGCTGTCTGATGCCACGGCACTCTACCGAGGGCAAAGTGAAACTCTATTTCTACCAAAATAATAACAATAACAATAATAATAACAATGGCTCCTTAGCTCTGTTTGAGAACTACCAGTGTGGAGCAAAATCTGAAAGATGGGGAGACACTGAGCTCAAGTGAGAGGACCCTGGGAAGGGCACAGCCAATGCAAAAGCCCTAGTCGACCTGAGGGGAGGAAGAGCGCAAGGCTTGGAACTAGCCCCCCTTAGGCTCACGCCCCCTCTCGGCTGCAGCGGGAGATGCAGGCGCAGGACCGGCAGCTGGCCGGACAGCTGCTGAGGCTGCGGGCCCAGCTGCATCGGCTGAAGGTGGACCAAGTCTGTCACCTGCACCAGGAGCTGCTGAATGACGCGGAGCTGGAGCTGGAGTTGGAGCCTGGGGGCGGCCTGCCTCTGGCCCCGCCGCTGCGGCACCTGGGCCTCACGCGCATGAACATCAGCGCCCGGCGCTTCACCCTTTGCTAAGGGACACCGGCTCTTCTGCCTCCAGGGCCACCGCTTTCCCAGCCTGCCTGAGAATAGGGGAGGGAGGAGTGTCTAGAGGGAGGAGTCCCCCACAGGCTCCAGAGCCTGGCGGGGAAGTGGGGAACAGTCAGGTCTCTTGAGAACTGAGTCCCAAGAGCACAAAGCCTCACCATCCTGTCGCCCCTACTGCCCTGGTGAGGGGGAAGGGGAGAAGCTGGTGAAGGGAGAAGCTTAGACCCCCAGGTTCTTCAATAAATGCCCTCTCTGCTTCTCAAGAAGGTCTCTGCAGTCGTTTATTCAGACCCAAGGCCATTGTCTGTTGTCTGTCGCTGGGACCACCTTGAGAGAGGGCCCGTGTTGGGGTGGAGATGGGCTGATGTCTGCTCACGTTCTCCGCAGCTCCGGCCCTGTCTCTCTGTCTTAGTAAGACCGGAGTCTGGTCAGGCACAGTGGCTTCTGCCTGTAATCCCAGCACTTAAGAAGGGTGAGGCTGAAGTATCACTGGAGGCGAAGAGTTAGAGCCCAGCAGGGGCAATGTAGCAGGATCCCACCTCTGCAGAAACAAAAACAAAAACAAAAAAACAGACGTGATGGTGCACACCTGTAGTCCCATCTGCTGAGCCTGAGGCAGGAAGATGGTCTGAACCCAGAGGTTTGAGGCTGCTGAGCTATTGATGATGCCCCTGCACTCTGGCCTGGGTAAGAGAGAAAGACCAAGTCTCAGAACAAAACAAAAAAAGAAAGAAAGAAAGAAAGAAAGAAAGAACAGTGGGAAAAACTTAAAATCCTATCCTAATCATCTCCTTGGGAGGTGACTTAGGTAAATTGGGCTGCTATGAAATACAGAATCTGGTAATCCTGATTTCAAAGCCAGCGCTCCTATTTATTTCCCTGAGAGCCCCAGGAGGTTCCTTTACCCCTGAATCTGTTTCCTCTCCCCTACAACAGAGATGCTAATTCTCACTCCACAGGTATCTGGAGTGAACAGTAAGCACTTAGTACATGTGAGTGATTACTGTCACCAGCAGTCTTACTCCTTTTGCGCTGAACCTGGAGATGGACTGTGAAGCATTTAGTTTACAATGCAAGGACGACTGGGCCCTGCACGCCCCAACTCTGGGCTCTGTGTCACTCTGTAGGTTTTTTAGTTTGTTTCTCTCAGCCTTTGTTTCCGTGTTACCCTCTTTGTCTAACTTTCCAACCCGGCTTGGGCTTCCTCTTCCCCCCACCCATTTCCTGCCCCCCCTTCCCTCCCCCTGCAGCTGAGGTACACACAGCATCAGCTTCCACCTCACAAGCCCCAACAATGCTCTGTGGGCTCCCCTCCCCCCACTCGCTGTCTCAGGTAGTGACGCCTTTACACTTTCTTCCCAGTAGGGTCAGGGCCAAGTTTGGGGGCCTAATATTAGGCCACCTGGAGTTTCTCACAGCACTAGTGACCTGGCCCTTAGACTATAATGGGTGCCACCCCAGCCTGGCCCCAGGTGAAATGGAAATTCCTGGCTAGTCTGCTGCTTGTGATGGGTTTTTTGTCTCCTGCCAATAACAGAAAGTTCTGACAGTCTGCTGGCTGCACCTGGGTGTCTGGGCAGGCATGTTTGTTCTGCCTCCCTCCTGTTGCAGGAGATGGTAATAAATCCTTCTCTCCCAGGGGCTCTGGCTTTGCCTCCACCTAAATTAGAATAGCATCCCTACTCTTCAACCATGGTTGGTCGTTATTGTCCTGGTCCGTGTCTAGCAGGGGCTGTTCTGCCTGCCTCCTGAAACAGTGTGTCCAGCATTCTATCTCTGAGAGGGCTGTTGGCCTACTCTCAGCCTGCCCTTGACTATAATAAAGCTATTGTCCTGTGCCCTGAGATGACATGGGTATTGTTCTGTTGGCTGACATCCCACTGTAACATGTGTGGTCTGCTCCCAACATTTTAACAGGAATATTGTTCTGTTCTCTGGCTGTGAGCAATGCAACCTTTGCTGTCAGACTAAAACAAAAGGGTCACTCAGCTCTCTGGCTGTCACAGTGGTGCAACTTGCCTTTTACTGTAAACAGAGTGTGTCCCCTACTCCTTGGGGTCAAAGGCTGCCCCTGAACCTCTACCCAGGTATACCCTGGAGGGCAGAAGGGAGGATCCATCAAATATCTTCCCTTGAAATTAAGCCTTTAGGCTCGGCGCCTATAACTCAACCAGCTAAGGCGCCAGCCACGAACACCTAAGGTGGCGGGTTCGAATCCCCAGCCCGGACCCGCCAAACAACAATGACGGCTGCAACCAAAAAATAGCCAGGCGTTGTGGCAGGCGTCTGTGGTCCCAGCTACTTGGGAGGTGGAGGCAAGAGACTTGCTTGAGTCCAGGAGTTGGAGTTTGCTGTGAGCTTTGATGCCACGGCACTCTAACCAGGGGGACAGCTTGAGGCTCTGTCTCAAAAAAAAAAAAAAAAGAAAAAGAAATTAAGCCTTTGAGTGTCACCCTTAGGGGGGGTAGGGTCTGGTCTGGAGATGTAGGGGACCCTCAAGCTGAGGGGTGGGGGGCTATAGTGGCAGGAAGCTTAGGGTGCTAAATGGCTTGTGGTTGGGCTGCTGGGGCCTGGTTGGCTGCGGAGCCCTCAGGAGGAGGCAGGAAGTCAGGGTGGGACGTGGGCGCGGGGAAACAGGCAGTGGCTACAACGACGACAGTGAGGGGAGCTGAAAGTGTTAGGGCAGCCAGGCGAGGCCAGGAGGACCATGTGAATGGGCCCGGAGGCTCCCAGGCTGGGCAGGTAAGGAGTATTGGGTGTAGGGGACTATGGTGGGAAGCCTGACAGCAGAGGGCTGTGGCTGTGTACAGGCCAGGCTCCCTGGGGATACAGCAGTAGCCCTTCAGGCTGGGACCTCCTCCCTTTCTGGAGGTCAGGTGGGAGGCTTGCAATGCAGCTGGGTCACCTCTTTCCTGCAAAGTGGTGGTTCTTGCCTCTGCCACATTGTCTGCCAATGACCCCCACCTCACTGGGAGCATGCTTCTTGGAGATCTGGCACATGGGCTGTAAAGTATTTAAAACACCTTTAGGGCTCAGCACCTGTAGCTCAAGCAGCTAAGGCGCCAGCCACATACATCAGAGCTGATGGGTTAGAATCTGTCCCAGGCCTGCCAAACAACAATGACAACTACAACCAAAAAATAACCAAGTGTTGTGGCGGGTGCCTATAGTCCCAGATACTTGGAAGGCTGAGGCAAGAGAATTGCTTAAGCCCAGGAGTTGGAGGTTGCTGTGAGCTGTGATGCTACAGCACTCTACCCAGGGTGATAGCTTGAGGTTCTGTCTCAAAAAAATAAAATAAAATAAAAACACTTTTAGACCTGGGCACAGTGGCTCCCGCTCATAATCCAAACACTCTGAGAGGCTGAGGCAGATAGATTGCTTGAGCTCAGGAGTTCAAGACCAGCCTGTGCAAAAGCAAGATTCCATCTCTACTAAAAATAGAAAAAAAACTAGCCCGGTGTCATGGTGGGAGCCTGTAGTCCCAGTTACTTGGGAGGCAAAGACAAGAGGATCACTTGAGGGCAAGAGTTTGAGGTTATTGTGAGCTATGCTGATACCATAGCACTCTACCCAGGGTGACAGAGTGAGACTCTGTCTCAAAAAGGCCTTTAGAAATCACCAAGGCCAATCCCTTGCCCCATGAGGATGAGGCCCAGAAAAGGCCAGGCTCTTGATGTCCAGCCTCTCAGCAAGGAAGTGGCAGAGCTGGGCCCTGGGATCCAAGCTGTGATTCCCTCAGGCTCTCAACTGAGAAGGATAAAGAATAGGCTTGAGACAGAGGACGCAGGAATCTTCTGGTCATGGGGCAGGCTCCAGTAAGAAGAATTTTCTGAGAGGCCCAGGAGCCATGGCTCACACCTGTAATCCTAGTACTCTGGGAGGCTGTAGGTGGATTGCCCAAATTCACAGTTCGAGAACAGCCTGAGCCAGAGTGAGATCCTGTCTCTATAAAAAATAGCCGGGCGTTGTGGTAGACGCCTATAGTCCTGGCTACTTGGGAGGCTGAGGCAAAAGAATTGCTTAAGCCCAAGAGTTTGAGGTTGCTATGAGCTATGACGCTACAGTACTCTACCAAGGGTAACAAAATGAGACTCTGTCTCAAAAAAAAAAAAAAAAGAATTTTCTGAGAGAGAGAGTGGAGTCACCCACAGCATTCAGATGGACACATGAGAAAGAATTTTACCCTCAGTGACCAGCAACACCTGAGCAAGGGAAGAGTCTCCCGACGGCACTGCATGGATATGTAGGGGCTGTTTATCATCTGGGATGGAATCTCCAGGGAGAAAAGACATATCTGATCTGATGCTGGGAAGTTGGAGGTGAAAGAGAATGAGGAGACAAGGGAAGAGGAAGGGCTATTTTTATCCCAGACAGGGGTGCAGTTGACCCTGGCCAAGGAACTGCTGAACTTCCATCTGGAAAGTTGCCATTCCTGCCCCTGCCAACTGTCACAGCAGGATGTCCTGTCCTCTTCTCTTGCTACCTCCTGCTTCAGCCCTGTTGCTCCAGACCCTAGGGAGGAGGCCAGGAAGGCACAGTCAGCTATCTGCTTACTCTCTCCCTCATTCTTATCTTTGAGCCTTTAGTTTTGGGGGGAGTCCCAACCTCAGCCAGATTTTCCAGTTTCTCCCTGCTTCACTGGAGTTTTTTGTGACACACATTTTCTGCCTAGTCAGCGTATCCCAGCCCTTCTCTTGTCTCCAGCTCCAAGGCCTATGGCCTCTGTAGGGGCTGGGAACACATTGGCTCTCCTGTGCTCCAAAAGGGGCCCCTCTACCCCTGAACAGGCAGAGCTGCTCCTTCCACCCAGCTCTGTACTGATAGATGAATCAGACATGGTCCCTCACCCTTGGGGCCCAGAAACAGAGGCTCTTCTCAAAGGGAGAAAGGGCCAAGTAGATGGGTCAGAAAATAGGCTGAAAGTTCAGAGAAGAGGAGAAGCTCCACAGGGGATTCTGGAAAGCTTCCTGAAAGAGTCAAAGCCATTCTGAGAAGGTACAAATGCTCATTTTGGAGAGTGCCTAGGACATGAAGCCAAGATCATTATCTCTGGGTTCTGTTCTTGGGTACCATGAGGGCAGAGACCTCAGAGCAAGGCCAAAGGCAAGAGAGCCCAGGGATTTCGTGTGGTGCAAAGAAGATTCATTTGAGTCAGGCAGACTTGCGTACAGTTCCGGTTCTGCCATTTTCTTGAGCGAGTGGCTTCACCTCTTCGAACTTCAATTTACTTATCCATAAAGAGGCAATAATAAATCTCTCCCTTACACAATGTTTGTGGGGAATCAAAGAGGACATGATGACAAGGATGTGCCCTGGATAGTACCTGACACATAGTAGGTGCTTAAGGGAGGTCAGGTACTCCCTTCTGCAAATCATGTACCAAAGAAAGGTCCATCCACACTGAAATTTACACCCTCTCAGCATTTTAGCAGGCTGGTGAACCACCCATTCCCTTACACGTATAATGTGGCTTTGCAAATGAGTTTGCTTCCTGTATATGGTGGGTGTGAGAACTCCAGCAGGCTGGTTTCTGAACTTACCCACTGGATCCACTTTAGAAGAATGCCATGGCATCCTAGCTCACAGCAACCTCAGACTCTTGGCTCAAGTGATCACCAGCCTCCTGAGTAGCTGGGACTATAGGCACCCGTCACAACACCCGGTTCGTTTTTCTATTTTTAGTAGAGATGGGGTCTCCCTCTTGCTTAGGCTGGTCTTGATCTCCTGAGCTCAGGCAATCCTCCCGCCTCGGCCTCCCAGAGTGCCAGGGTTACAGGCGTGAGCCACTGTGCCTGGCTAGGGCTGTGCTGTTGTTACTCCTCAAAAGACTGTGTGTGTCTCTTGGCAGGGTTGTTATGTTGGTAATGGTTTTTGTTGTTTTTGTTTCCCTATTACAAAATTAACACTTGGCTGTTTTTAAAAATTCAAACAGTACAGAGATATATAGAGAAATACAAGAAATGCAGCCAATCCCACTTCTGGGATGTGCTCCCTGAGAACAATTTGCCATGCAACCTTCCAGATTTTCCTGCGTATGGCTGCCGAAAAGCATGGCAGCTGAGAGTCTAGTTTGCGCAGGCAGGCAGACCAGGGCTCAATTCGCAACTCCACTGCTCATTTGCTTGTTATGAGGCCCTCAGACAAATGACTATACCCAGTTTGGGCATCAGTTTCTCCATCTGTAAAATGGGAGAAATAATAGTACTTACTTCAGAGGATTATTATGAGAATTATGTGAAATAATGCCAATAAAGGCTTAGCACGGAAACCGGATTAAAAGAATCCCCTATATGTACATATTTAAATGCAAATAGGCATGTCTTTCCATGTCAGTGCATGGAGCTCTACTTCATGCTTTTAGTGGTTTTAGCTAAACATTAGCTTGGTAAATGGGTAGTGGTGGTGTTTTTGAAATGCTACTTCCTGGCAGGTATTGCTGTCTTGTGTTGCCATGTTGTTGGCCGTCACGGATATAACTGATCAGCAAGCTGAAATGGGCCTTACAGCCTTCTGTAAAATGAAGTGACCACTGGAGGGGCACCCGCCTCTGTTGCAGAGGGCAGGACTTTGTGGATGGGACTCTTTCTGTCTGCTCACTTCTGTCCTCAGCAGTAGGGCAGACCCTGGCACATGGAAAGTGTCCATTACATTTTTGCTAATAGGTTGGCTCTTCTTTTTTTTTTTTGGAGACAGAGCCTCAAGCTGTCCCCCTGGGTAGAGTGCCGTGGCATCAAAGCTCACAGCAACCTCAAACTCCTGGGCTCAAGCGAGTCTCCCGCCTCTGCCTCCCAAGAAGCTGGGACCACAGGCGCCCACCACAATGCCTGGCTATTTTTTGGTTGCAGCCATTATCGTTGTTTGGTGGGCCCAGGCTGTATTCGAACCCGCCACCTTAGGTGTATGTGGCTGGTGCCTTAAGCCTATTGAGCCACAGGTGCCAAGCCTAGGCTGGCTCTTCTAACCCAGCAATAGAGGGCTTAGCCCAAAGTTTTCTCCTATAGCACAGCATTTCCCAAAATTTGTACACTTTTGATGTGTGTGAGTGATTTTAGGGGATACTGGATGAACGTTTATAAATGTTAATTAATGTGTTTATTTTAATGTGTGCTGATGTGGCTTGGCGCCTGTAGCTCAAGCAGCTAGGGCGCCAGTCACATACACCGGAGATGGTGGGTTCGAGCCCAGTCCAGGCCTGCCAAACAGCAATGACAACTACAACCAAAAAATAGCTGGCCATTGTGGCGGGCGCCTGTAGTCCCAGCTACTTAGGCGGCTGAGGCAGGACAACTGCTTAAGTCCAAAAGAGTTTGAGGTTGCTGTGAGCTGTGATGCTACAGCACTCTACTGAGGGTGAGTGAGACTCTGCCTCAAAAATAATATAATAATAATAATAATAAGGTGCGCTGATGTGTATGTAACTTCTAGATGTGGCTGGTGATACTAATATTCCATTTATGGTAATGAAGTTTCCATTTTAGATAAATGTTATCAAAAGTAAAAATGTAGTTGTCTGTGTAAGTACTAAAAATCACAGAGGAATACTCTGGGAGGCTGAGGCAGAAGAATCCCTTGAGGTGAGGAGTTTGAAACCAGACTGAGCAAAGCAAGACCCTGTCTGTACTAAAAACAGAAAAATTAGCCAGGTGTGGTGGTGGGTTCCTTTAGTCCCAGCTACTCAGGAGGCTGAGGCAAAAGGGTCTCTTGAACCCAGGAGTTTGAGGTTGCTGTGACTATGTTGAGGCCATGGCACTCTAGCCTAGAGTAATAGAGTGAGACTTTGTTTTTGTTTGTTTGTTTGAGACAGTCAAGGTGTCGACCTGGGTAGAGTGCCATGGCATCACAGCTCACAGCAACCTCCAACTCCTGGGCTCAAGTGATTCTCCTGCCTCCACTTCCCAGGTAGCTGGGTCCACAGGTACCCGCCACAATGCCGGCTATTTTTTGGTTGCAGTTGTCATTATTGTTTGGGGGGCCCAGGCTGTATATGACTTCGCCAGCTCTGACGTATGTGGCTGGTGCCCTCGCTGCTTGAGCCATAGGCGCTGAGCCGAGACTCTGTTTAAAAAAAAAATCACTGAGGAAAATGAGAATGATAGATCATTTTATTTAATTAATTAATTTCTTTATTGTAGTTTTGGCCAGGGTTGAGTTTGAACCCACCACCTCCAGTATATGGGGCCAGCGCCCTACTCCTTTGAGCCACAGGTGCTGCCCGATGGATCATTTTAGTCTGGAAGATGTTTATGGCTGGTGTGATGAAATGCCTATGCTGGCCTCAAGTAACAATTATCTTATTTATTTAGTCCTTACTATGCACCAACCACCATGTTAAGCATTTTATTATATGGGCTCATTTATATACCACATAGAATGCTCACAATAGTTCAAGATGCAGGTCCTATTTTCATTCTCATCTAGTAGATGAAGGAACTAAGTGATGGAGGTTCAGAGAGTTTTCTCAACCTGCCCCAAAGCCCTCTGCCAGGGAATGACTGGGAGACTGTGCTATTGACTTTGGGTCACTATGACCTGGACATGGTGAGCTGAGACTCTATAACCTGCAGACTTCCAGAAACTTTCATAAACCAGGCTGGGCCTGGTGGCTCATGCCTATAATCCTAGCGCTCTAGGAGGCTGGGGTGAGTGGATTGCTTGAGCTCAGGAATTTGAGACTAGGCCGAGCAAAAGCAAAACCCATCTCTGCTAAAAAAAAAAAAAAAGTAGAAAAGACAAAAGCCTGTAGTCCCAGCTACTCGGGAGGCATGAGGATTGCTTGAGCCCAAGAATTGGAGGTGGCTATGGGTGCCAACCACAGAGCAACAAAGTAACACAGAGTCTCAAAACAAACAAACAAACAAAAACTTTCATAAAGCTCTGTAGGTTGCCAAGTTGTATGGCTCCACTCTGACAAAATTCCCATAATGCAAAGTGCACACAGAGGTACCCAAGGGAGAGAACTCAGTGAAAGGGATTATTAGAAACATGTAAGTTACTGGATAGGGGACATCTACTGAACTACCAATTAGAATAATTGTTTCTTGGCAGGCATAGAGGCTCATGCCTATAATTATTGCACTCTGGGAGGATGAGGCAGAAGGATTGCTTGAGCTCAGGAGTTCAAGACCAGCCTGAGTAAGACTGAGACCCCATCTCTACTAAAAATAGAAAAACTAGCCAGGTGTTGTGGTGGGCACCTGTACTCCCAGGTACTTGGGAGACTGAGGCAAGAGGATCACCTGAGCCCAAGAGATGGATAATGCCATGGCATTCTACCCAGGGGACAGAGTGAGTCTCTGTCTCAAAAAGAAAAGAACAGGCTTGGGCGGCACCTGTGGCTTGAGGAATAGGGCATCCCATATACCAGGGGTCGTGGGTTCAAGCCCGGGCCTGGCCAAAACTGCAAAAAAAGGCTTTGGCGCCTTTTTTGTGCACCAGCCACATGCACTGAGGTTGGGTTTTGACCTGGCTCAGGCCAGCTAAACAACAGTAACAACTGCAACAAAAAAATAGCTGGGTGTTGTGGTGGGTGCCTATAGTCCCAGCTACTTGGGAGGCTGAGGCAAGAGAATCACTTAAGCCCAGGAGTTTGAGGTTGCTGTGAGCTATGACACCACAGCACTCTACCAAGGGTGACATAGTGAGACTCTCTCAAAACAAAAAAAAAAAAGAAAGAAGAAAGGAACAATTGCTTCATAGCCCTTACTTAGAGCAATGATTAAGTAACTAGCAGAATCAGTTCTATGTTCAAGCCACTCCCAGTTTGTGAAAATAAAATCCATCTTGTTCCCATATATAAGAAGGCTTCTTTTTGTTCCTGTGGTAAGTGGCCACAGAGTTCATTCCAACGTGGTATTATATCAAAAAGGAACACTTAAAAAAGGACCCACCGGGATGCATCCCTGATTTACCCATTAGAAATTATTTAGCCTGCCTGCCAAACCTGATTCTTATGATTCTATTTTTCTTTTCTTTTTTTTGGAAACCGAGTTTCACTTTGTCACCCCATCTAGAGTACAGTGGCATTAACATAGCTCACCACAACATCAAATCTTTGGGCTCAAGCAATCCTCCTGCCTCAGCCTCCATGGGGCTAGGATTGTAGGTGAGAGCCAGCACGCCTGGCTCTGATTCTTGAATATCATGCTGAGGGTTCTGTGTGGGCATAGCTAAGGCTCTTTGTTGAACATAGGCAGCTTTGCCAAACAACCAAATCTTGACAAGAAGCAAAAGCCAAAAAAATGTTTTGGAGGATTCTGACAGATTTTGCTACAAGGTGGCCAAAACCACAGCAATAGTATGCAGTGGAATAATCTGCCTTTATTTTCCTTTCTTTCTTTCTTTCTTTTTTTTTTTGAGACAGAGACTCAAGCTGTCCCCCTGAGTAGAGTGCCGTGGCATCACAGCCCACAGCAACCTCCAACTCCTGGGCTCAAGAGAGTCTCCTGCCTCAACCTCCCAAGTAGCTGGGACCACAGATGCCCACCACAGCGCCCAGCTATTTTTTGGTTGAGCTGTCATTGTTGTTTTGGCGAGGCTGGGCTGGATTCGAACCCACCATCTTAAGGTGTATGTGGTTGGTGCCTTAGCCACTTGAGCCACAGGCGCCGAGCCTTTTTTTTTTTCTTTTTGAGACAGAGTCTCACCGTGTCGCCCTGGGTAGAATGTCGTGGTGTCACAGCTCACAGCAACCTCCAACTCTTGAGCTTAAGGGATTCTCTTGCCTCAGTCTCACAAGTAGCTGGGACTACAGGCACCCACTACAACACCTGGCTATTTTTTGGTTATAGTTGTCAATGTTGTTTGGCAGGCCCAGCTTGGATTTGAACCCAACAGCTTTGGCGTATATGGCTGGCACCCTAGATGCTAAGCTACAGGCACTGAGCCAGCCTGCCTTTTCTTTTTTTTTTTATTTTATTTTTATTTTTTTTTTTTTGAGACAGAGCCTCAAGCCATCCCCCTGGGTAGAGTGCCGTGGCATTACAGCTCACAGCAACCTCCAACTCCTGGGCTCAAGCGAGTCTCTTGCCTCCGCCTCCCAAGTAGCTGGGACCACAGGCGCCCACCA
>CAUYTI010124558.1:0-33900 GCA_963575145.1 Galago senegalensis | reverse complement strand
GGTCCCAGCTACTTGGGAGGCGGAGGCAGGAGACTCGCTTGAGCCCAGGAGTTGGAGGTTGCTGTGAGCTGTAATGCCACGGCACTCTACCCAGGGGGACAGCTTGAGGCTCTGTCTCAAAAAAAAAAAAAAAAAAAACTATGCAGCCACAGAAAATCCCAGACATCAAAAAATTCCAAACTGTCATATTATATAATAGGTAAATGTAAACAAAAACTTGCAAGGTTTCAAGAATCTTAGAATCTATGTAATGCATGGAGATTATTATTATCATTATTAACCTCAGAATGAACTGAATCTGTCACAAAAGCCAAGTATCATGCTAAATTTTTTTGCAGCTCTGCTTTTCCATCCCCCCTCCCCCCAAATACTTTACCACAGTTTGGAGTAAAACTATATTTTTACATTGTTATAATGTATTCAAACTACTGTTATAATAAACTGTAATTTAAATTTTAACGTTTTATTACTCACATGCAGCCATGAGTCACCCGACATCAGGGATACCTTCAAGGAAATGTGTCATTAAGTGATTATTTTGTTGTGTGGGCATCACGTAGTGTACTCACACAAACCTATATGGTATAGCTTATCACCTAAGCTACATTGCAGAGCCCATTACTCCCAGGCCACAAACCTGTATAAATGTGATGAATACTGTAGGCAATTTTAACAAAATGCTAAATATATGTGTATCTAAACATATCTAAATATGGAAAAGTATTACAAAAGTACAATATTATAATCTTGAGGGATCACTGTCATAGATGGGGTCTGACATTGATGTGGTGCAGGAATGTATGTTGAACCTCTAGACCAATCATAGTACTTTTCTATATAATAATGAAACTCTGCATAGTAAACAGAATGTAAAATAATTTTCATTTGTGGGTTATAGTCATAATTCTTTAGGCTTCATGACTTCTAGGCGTGACTGAAAAATTCTACAAATTAATGTATCTATGAAGAAGCAATTGATAAAGATTCATAATGGATATATGTTTGTGAAATATGTAATCATATTTGTAGTAACTTTTAGATTTATCCCTTACTTTCTGTAGCTACTGCTAACATAGTATAAATTGCGTCTTTGTCGTTCATTTCTTTCTGTAAATTTTCACACAACAACTTTCTTAGAGCATTTCCTGAACAAATCAACGTATACCACAACTCCCCAGTATTGATGAAGCTGGATTTCTATTTCTTCCTCTAAGTTAAAAGGTTGCCCCACACTCTGGTCTCTGTCAACTTCCTTTTTGTTAGAGGCAAGGTGACTCCCCACCAATGTCTCAGAAAAAAAGAATCTTTTAGAAAATGTTTGCTATCTGTTCTCATAGTGGGAGGCCCTGCTTACCCTTCGTTACCCACCAATTTCACAAAGGATTATATCCGAAGCCCCACTTGTTGCATAAAACTTTCCAGATGAAATTGACAGTGCCACCTGCTAATCTTTAGTGTTGCCTAAAAAAGTATAGCATTTCCAATGATACGCTGTCAGTTAGCTCTCTCTACTTGTTTTCTATTTATACTTCCAACATCCCAATTAACACATTTAATTTGAGGATCATTACTATAATCATCACTAGGATAAAAATTCACGATCGGATTGGATAGAGGACCGAACGATATTGGCTGAAATCCTACGTCAGACACTGAAGGGCCGCCTTCTTCCCGGGCTTTTCACTGGCTCTGCGCCCCCGACCTGCCCCCACCACATTCCCCAGCCCGGTCCAGGCTGCAGAGCGCGGTGCCTCTGCCTGGTACCTTCCTGCTTCTCATTTGCCTTGCTAACTCAATGCTTGGATGCCAACCTAGGATCCTTTTAAAAGGAAGCCTTCTCTGCACAATTTGACTATTTTGACTATCCATTCTCTGCATTTTCGTAAAACCAGACATATGTATCTCTTAACACACTTGGAATTTTGTGTGTGTGTGTGTGTGTGTGTGTGTGTGTGTGAGAGAGAGAGAGAGAGAGAGACAGAGAGAGAGACAGAGAGAGAGACAGAGAGAGAGAGAGATTGATTCTGTTTTTCTTCCTTTCCCCCTCAATTAGAAAACTTCAATATCTGATGCCTGCCTGTATAGACTAGTGCCTGTAGTGCACAGTAGGCCCTGGATAACTATTTTTAAATTAAGTCGTAACTCTAATAAGCCTATAGCTTTTAGAAGTATGTTAACCATGGTATTTTAAATGAAAAATCTCAAAATAAGAGTCATATATCTCTATTTGATAGGTGACCAATCCCCTAGCTTTTTACTTCAATTCTCTTAGTTATGAAAGCTTTATTAACAACGGTGTACTTTAAAAAAAATAAAAGAAATAAAAGGTACTAAATCTAAATTCTAACTACATATCCAAACTGATTTCCATTTCATGCTGACATAGTTCTACCATGAACATGGACATCCTCAATTTCAAGACAATTATAGCATAGATCATTCTTGCTATGAGAATAAAATATACATACTATACTCACATAAATCATTATATAAGTCAATATACACTTAAAGTACATATACACTTTAAATATATAAGGTTTTGCAGTAAGTAAATTTAAATAAATATTTTGTTTATAAATGCAAAATGTTATTTTAAACATTAAAATAATTATTGTTATTAATTTTTGAGGCAGTCTCACTCTGTCACCCTGGGAGAGGTAGAGTGTTGTGCTGTCACAGCTCACAGTAACCTCAAAGTCCTGGTTCAAGGTTACTGAGAGCTATGAGGTTGCTTCAGCCTCCTGAATAGCTGAGACTACAGGCACCCACCACAGATGTCCAGCTAGTTTTAATATTTCCTTTATTTTTAGTAAAGATAGGGTCTCAGTCTTGCTCAGGCTGGTCTCAAAATTCTGACCTCAGTTGATCCACCTGCCCCAGCCTTCCAAAGCTAAGTGTCAGCTACCACACCCAGCCCATTAAAATTATTATTATAACATTGTCCTTAATATCCATTAAAAGTAAAAAAAAAAAAATGTCTTTTGAACTCATTATCCATTATGATGCCCAAACTGATCCTTCTTAAAGCAAATTCTGCTCTGTAGCAAAAGGTGTTATAGTGATTTTCTGATGTGTTTGATATTAACACAGAAACTGATATGGCACCAGGCTAACACTAAGACAGCAGAGATTCTTAATCCTCATCAGAGTGCAATGCCATTGACAGCAGGGAGCAATTGCTTTACACCCCTACTAACCCTCCACTGTTCACAGCATGGGACAGGATTCTGTACAAAGTGAATGTTCAATAACTCTCATTGTTGTGATGACTGCTAGATAATGAGTCATGAACAATAGCTAAATTAGAGGTAGAAAAAATCTGAGAGCTGTAGCAATCATGTTGCTATAAGCATCAGGAGACTAGCTAAAGAATGACAATAAGAGAATGAGCTTTGTACACCTGGTAAAAATGTTGCTATATGGCTATTCAGGAAGTAACCAACTGACTTAATCCGATGTAAGTGTGAATTCAGAAATATAAAGTAGAAAACTCATGATCTCTTATCATAATTTGCAAGGCAATAATCACAGCTAGAACAAATAAAATCTCACTAGGTACCTTTGAAATTATATCTTCAAAAGACTTTGCTATCTTTTCCTTTATATTCACGTGCTTCAAATAACATTTTGAGTTAAACTGAAATGTTTCTTCTGGGGATGATGATGTAGAAATTATTTATACAGCCAAGAAAAAGTAAAATTCAGATATATTTTTTTCAAGACCAAGCAGAGTACTAACTCTTCTTGCATCTTGTAAAGTCCAACAGCATTATTCATTTTAGTCTCATAGGCATTTCGTGTTATATTTATGCTTAAGAATAAAATCAACACTATTGATATTATGGGCAATGTGAAATGTGGGCAATGTATTGGAAAATATCAGTGTGTTCATAATAACATACCAATTAAGATGATCTTTAAATTCAGTTGCTTCCTTTTAAACATTCCACAGAAGAAGGCTCTAAAAGGATGTAATTTTGAGCCATCTTTCTATCAACCTGGAACTCAAACAAGTAACTGTGTCAAACTGAACTTGGTGGAGCCCCAAGATTATGAAAAAAAAGAAGTGCCAAGTTTGAGATTCTCCCACTAGTCAACTGAAAACATTTGCGAGTGAAGCCAAAACTAGAGGAAAAATTCTACCATCAGGGAACTTGTCCTTAAACTCCAAAGAGGAAAGCATTGACCAGAGAACAGAAATAAAGCTGAAAGGAGCAGAAGCCATATGATCTCACAGGATGATCTTACCCATGATGTTTGGCCAGATAAAATGTGAGGAGTCCAGGGAAAAGAATAGGAGAGAGCACCAATTCCTTTACCCAACTGATTCATCCTGGCACCAATGGAGTGCCCTAAAGAAAAGGTAATGATTAAATTCTATGGAAGTCACTAGAGAACAATGAAGTTACTTTTCCCCATTACCCAATAGGTAAGGGCTGATGAACAAGAACTGAAAATTTCATCATGATTTAAAGCTTCGTGATAGTATGTGTTCACATCTGAATAGGACTTACATTGGAATTCTTGCTCACCCTTGAAACCTAAAATTCAATTATTTCACACACATCATTATTCCAGACAAAGTAGTGAAAGATTTGTACATGGGTGTGCTTCCAAGTTGTTTGAGCTGTGAAGAAATAATGAAGATTCCAGAAAGAACTTGATATTCCATAAAAACAATAAATAAATAAATAAATTAGCATTAACCAAATAAATTTTCCAAGACATTGATACCAGACATAGTGAATAAACAAAGCGGGTGTGATTACTGAATAATTTTTGTAGATTCCTTGTTTGCATTTTCTTTATTCATATTCTTTTTTTTTTTTTTTTTTTTGAGACAGAGCCTCAAGCTATCCCCCTGGGTAGAGTGCCCTGGCATCACGCTCACAGCAACTTCCAACTCCTGGGCTCAAGCGAGTCTCCTGCCTCAGGCTCCCAAGTAGCTGGGACTACAGGTGCCCGCCACAACGCCTGGCCATTTTTTGGTTGCCATCATTGTTGTTTGGCGGACCCGGGCTGGGGATTCGAACCTGCCACCTTAGGTGTATGTGGCTGGCGCCTTAGCTGCTTGAGCTACAGGAGCTGAGCCTCTTTATTCATATTCTAAAAGGAAAACAATTATTGCTTTAAAATTCAGAAAATGAAGAAAATAGTCATAATGAAAAGTATTACTCATAACTACCTTAAATATATCCCTGCATCACTTTATTGTGTTTTGCAATACATGTTTAGGGTCATGCTGAATGCATAATAAGCTATTGATCTTATTCTCAAAAATAATGTTAATAATTATTAAAAATCATTCATTAATGTTTTAAAGAATGTGTAATACCTTTGTTGTAGCAGAATGTATTTATTCCCTTCTATTTCCCCACATTCATTTGGGCATGGCACTTCCATTGTTATATTCAGTGAGGCCATTAGCTCCCTGGTAAAATGATTGCCCTTATTTATAGGATTTTATTTTCTTTTATTCTTCCCCTAATAGGCTAATTGAGAAGGGATTAAAGTGCTCAATTTTGTGTGGCCCAATTTTTTTCATTTAGTATTTCATCTTGCTTACCATGTTGAAATCCATTACTTACTTCCTAGTTAACTCTAAACTTGGTATCTTGTCTTTGAATCAGAGCATTAGAGAGTAGTATTCTTTATTTTCTATTTCATTTGGCTGAAAATGGGCTGGTTCCCAAATGTCACTAAAATAAACAAACAAGTGTCTGCATCTTATGAAAATTTAAAGCAAAACTTAAGCCTGTGGTATTTTAGCATAAGTGGAATAATCGATACCCATGGCATTGGCTTACATATTCTGAGTTCTTCCCCTCCTTATCAATGTGTCCTTATGTGATCATGCACAATCTACCTTTACATGAGTTAATAATGCTTGTATTTTTTAGTTAGCCGTATTTAACACATCGCACTGTGTTAGAATTATATTATGACTTACTGAGACTTGCTTTTCATCATTAATTGTAATAATTTATGCACTTAGTATATCCAAATTCTCCACTGTACTTTGAATAGTGTCCTGTAGTTATTTCTCACACCAGGGCTGGTACTGCAACTCATATAATTGAGGGTATTTGGAAGAAGGAATTTCTAATTTACCATTTTTCTGGTCCAGAATACAAAAATATATTTGCTGTATTTTAGCATGCCTTACTATTTCTTTGTGAGAATTGTATGACAGAACAAGCAGTTAATCTCTTGGCATTCAAATGAGAATAGTCAAAAGCTAGTTTTATGGTATTTCATGTTAACTATCTGGTATGGTGTGGAAGTATATACCAAACTATGATTCATGCTGAATATCATTAGCACTACAGCTTTTTCATACCTCTTTATGGGGTATGCTATCGTCATTGCAGTGAAACATCATTTTTTTGGTTTCTAGTACAACACAGTCAGAAATCTCACTTCGTAAAGAAACTGCAATGAAAATCAACATTAAAAATTTCACCTATAATTCATTCATGTTATCCATTATGATTAATTCTAAAATAAATAAAGAATATGTTTGGCAAATAGAAAATGGAGGGAAGGAGAGATCAAATGCTTAGACTAAGTGAAACTGCACTATAGTAAATAAATACTTTTTAGAATCTTTCAAGTTTACTTTTATGTTTATCAAAATTTATGTTGTAGTCATTAAACATAAAACTTTAGAAAATATTGATTAAGAGGGATAATGGACAGCCACCATCATCAAATAATTTAAATGCATTTACTTTGGGGTAATCACATTAAAACCCACAATTAACTAAATGTGGCCCACTACCACATTTCTTATTTCCACAGACATGCCCCATTTAGAAAGCTAGAAGTTTTCAAGGAGATCAGGGTATTAGACTTTTTTTTCTTTTTTTTTTTTTTTAGAGACAGTCTCACTTTGTCACCATCTGTAGAGTGCTGTAGCATCAAAGCTCACAGCAATCTCCAGCTCTTGGTCTTAGGTGATTTTCACAGCAACCTCCAACTCTTGGTCTTATGTGATTCTCTTCCATCAGCCTCCCAAGGAGCTAGGACCACAGGTGCCTGCCACAATGCCCTGCTATTTTTTTTGTTGCAATTTGGCCTGGGACCAGGTTTAATCCCACCACCCTCGATATACGGGGCCAGCGCCCTACTCACTGAGCCACAAGCACTGCCCAGGGTATTCGAATTTTTAAGCACTGCAAATTCTACTGAGAAATGTCATTTGTTGACTATCTACTATGTGGGAAGCACAGACCTGCAAAAACTAACTTGGAATTCTGATAATCTACTGCTATATAAACTGAACATTTCCACATATTTTCATTCTTGCACTTTGGCAAGTCTTTGGTATTTCTAAGATTTTTTTTGATTCAAATAAATCTAGCATCTTTACTCAATTTAATTTCAATGAATATAATTTTCTGTGATAAAAAACTATAAGAAAATCATTATGCTGTCCCTGAAAGGAATACAACATAAGCTTACCTCTTTGCTACAAAAAATACATCTTGAAGAATATTACCAATTATATAATTAAGAAAAATGGAAGCTCCTAATTTAGACAAAAGCTGTGTTTCACAAAGAAATGGCTTTGAACTGTAACCTGAAAAATGGAGAAAGTTATGACAGAAGGAAATGTGGGAAGGGGTATTCTGAGTAAAGGTAGACAATACAGCAGCACTTGGTTAAATTGGACAGATAAGAAAGAGAGAGAAAGAAATACTTCTGAAGTCAGACAAAGACTGATTTTCAACCAGGTAGAAAACAGGTTGTCACAATATGCTTTAGAGTACACTGATGTACTGTTAATTATGATGGAACCATAACTTGAGTTTAGTGTGGCTTTTAAATATTGTGACCACGATCTTCTGAAGGAAATACATTTGACATTAGACCCAATTCATTTACATGTATCTGTGAAAAAATATTTTGAAAATTTTCTACCTATGTAGGTATTTTCCTTTTGTTCTCTTTCCTTTCTCTTCTGTTTCATTACAGAAGTATTGATTGAGCCCTACTATAGTTATTTATGGATGTGTTTCTGGAATTTGAAAACTATTGCTGTAGCAACATCAATTGCCAGGGGTATGTAAGAAAGATTAACTTATAAAAGAGCCTTTGGATGGCAGGATTGCTCATGGGATACTAAAGGCATGCTTTAGATTGTAGCAAATTTTAATGCAATGAAGGAAGTCTTAAAATGCAAGAGAAAAAATATGCATTTAGCAGGATTTGTTTGACTAAGACATTAGTGATTACTGCTGATGGTAATAAGTGAAATTTGCTTACCTGTTTATATGTCTGTCTCTTTTTTCCTGTCCCTCTCATTAGAAAAAAAGTTTCACCATGCCCAGCACTCCTATTCCTGTTCACAGCTAGATCCCCATCACTAAAACCTATCAAACATGGTACATGCCAAATTAGTATTTGGTGAATGAACAGTGTAACCAAGTAAGGGAATTAAAATCTTAAAATAGCCAACATTAACAGCCTATAACCTCCAAGGCTTTACATTGAACAAGTCAAAGTATGTTATATATATAGAATCTATACTAAATAGCTGAAATATTAAAGGTATTTGAACTGTACTAGGCATTAAAAAAGACTATACATATATATAGTCTATAGTCTATATAGTCAAAGTATGTTACATATATGTAGTCTATATACAGTATGTTACACATATATAGTTTATATAAAGCATGTTTTATATATATGTCTATGTTATATATGTGTTCTATATATATGTATACCATAGTATGTTATATATAGACTATATATAGTGTAGTATGTTATATATATAGACTATATGTATATAGAACATATATATATAACAGACATATATATAACTATAGAACTATATATAGAACATATATATAACATACTTTGAATATACATATAGACTATATAGTCTTTTTTAATGCCTAGTGCAGTTCAAATACCTTTAATATTTCAGCTATTTAATAAAGGAGATTATAGTTGAGATTGATACTGTGTAGCTCAGTAAGGATTTTAAAGTTAACCTTGTAAATTTGTTTATGTTTCATTTAATGAAAAATTATGTGTGCTCTTGATTTCATTATAATAATAGCTTCCAACTGTTATGAAAATATATGATGATATTTGAAAATTAGAAGTTTCCATATAATAACATAATCAGCCTCAGAACTCCACATATGATAGTAACTAAGGTATTACTTTGAAATAATAAAATGTATTTGTAAAGAAACAGAAACAGTATATTGATTATTTTATCATCCTCCAGCCCCAGCATAGAACATGGCACACACTAAGGGCTTATTTCACATTTGAATAACTAAATTATCATTTTTTCTTATTTAATATATTATATATTTTGTAGGTTAAAAATAGAAATGGTTGGGATTGCATCAAATCTGTAGATTGCTTTGGGTGGTATAGACATTTTAATGATGTTGATTCTTCCCAACATGGTATGTTCTTCCATTTGTTAACATCTTTTTGCTATTTCGTTTCTCAGGGTTTCATAGTTCTCTTAATAGAAATCTTTCATATCCTTTGTTAGATATAGTCCAAGGTGTTTAACCTTCTTTGGAGCTACTGTAAAAGGTATAGAGTCTTTGATTTTATTCTCAGCTTGGTTGTTATTGGCCTATAAGAAGGCTACTGATTTGTGGGAATTGATTTTTTATCCTGAGACACTGCTATATTCCATGATCACTTCTAAGAGCTTTGTAGTTGAGTCCCTGAGGTTTTCCAGGTATAAGATCATGTCACTTGCAAAGAGCAAGAGTTTGACCTCCTCTGTCTCCATTTGAATACCCTTGATCTCCTCTTGTCTGAGTACAAGGGCTGGGACTTCCAGCACTATTGTTGAATAGCAGTGGCGACAGTGGGCATCCTTGTCTAGTTACAGATCTGAATGGAAATGCTTTCAGTTTAACTCCATTCAGTAAGATATTGGCTGTAGGTTTGCTGTACATGGCCTCTATCAGTTTAAGATATGTTCCACCTAAGCCTATTTTTGTAAGTGTTCTTATCAAGAAAGGATGCTCAGTACTCTCGAAACCCTTTCTGCATCAATTAAGAGGATCATATGGTCTTTGTTTCTGATTTTATTTCTGTAGTAATTACATTTCTAGATTTACATATGTTGAACCAACCTTGCATCCATGGGATGAAACCCACTTGATCATGATATACATAACTTTGTTAATGTGTTCTGTATTGTGCTTGCTAAAATCTTATTGAGTATTTTTGTATCGATATTCATTAATGATATTGATCTATGGTTTTCTTTTTTTGTTGAATCCTTTCCTGGTTTTGGAGTCAGGGTGACATTTGCTTCATAGAACTTGTTGACATTCCTTCCTTCTCTATGTAAGCACCAATGTCATACCTTAAAGAATGTGAAAAAATAGTACTTTGTTTCTTATGGAACCAGAAGAAAAACCCAAATAGCCAATACAATTCTTAGAAATAGAAACCATTCTGGAGACATCACAATATCAGACTTCAGGTTCTTCTACAAGTCTATACTGATCCAAACAGTATGGTACTGGCACAAAAATTGAAGCATGTATCTGTGGAATAGAACACAGTATCTAGAGATGAACCCAGCCACATATTGCCATTTGATCTTTCATAAGCCTAAAAAACACACTCTGGGGAAAAGACTCTCTATTTAATATATGGTGCTGGGAGAACTGGTTAGCCACATGTAGAAGTGTGAAAGTGGACCCACACCTCTCACCAATGACCAAACATTGATGCTTTCTGGATAAAAGATTTAAATTTTAAGACACAAAACAATAAAAATTCTATACAAGTACATGGGGAAAACATTTGAAACTGTTACTATGGGGAAAGATAGTATGCAGAAGACTCCCTTGGCAATTGGAGCACACCAAAAATAAATAACTGGGATTTGATCAAGTTAAAGAACTTCTGTGCACCAAAGGGTAGCACAACCAAAGCAGCCTTCAGAATGGGAGATGTTTGCATGTTACAAATCTGGTAAAGGCCTGATAATTAGAATCCACACAGAACTCAAATTAGTCAACAAGAAAAGAGCAAACAAACCCAGTTATAAGTGGACAGGAGACTTGAACAGAAACTTCTCTGAAGATAACAGACAAATGGCCGACAAACATGAAAAAATGCTCATAATGTTTAATCCTCAGAGAAATGCAACCCCAAAGCACTCTGAGACATCACCAAACTCCAATAAGATCAGCTCACACCACAAAGTCCCAAAATTGCAGATGCTGGTGTGGATGTGGAGAGAAGGGAGCACTTCTACACTGCTGATGAGATTACAAACTAATACAACCTTTATGGAAAGAACTATAGAGAATGCTTAAAGAGCTAAAAGTTGACCTTCCATTTGGTTCCACAATTCTATTACTAGGTATCTACCCAGAAGAATAAAAATCATTTTAACACAAGGACATTTGTACCAGAATGTTTATTGCAGCTCAGTTCATAATTGCCATGTTGTAGAAGTAACCCAAACACCCATCAACCTATGAGTGGATTAGCAAACTGGTATATGTATACCACAGAATATTATTCAGCCATAAAAAAAAAGAGTGAGATTTTACATCATGTTTAACTCCTGGATGGAGTTGAAACACATTCAAAAAATGTCAACAATGTAAAAAATATATATAGCCAATGTATTCAATACTAATATGAAATCAATATATAAACAATTACACGCACAATGAACAGTAAAACACAAACATATCCCAGCAAAATGTGGGGAGAAAAGGCATGGGGAGGTAGAGGGTGATTGGCAGAAGGAGGGAGGGCAATTGGCAGGGTCTCACTTGATATGCACATCATGAAGATGTTCGTTCAGCATGCCCCCTAGGTCAAGGGCTCTTATACAATTTGGACTTCACCTTGGAAATGAGAACAATTAAACTGAAAAGTTTGTAGTTTGTACCTCATATTAATTTGAAATAAAAATTAAAAACTAAATATGATCACGAATACTGAATATCATTCTACAATCAGTGGCAACTAATTACATCTGTTTCTGTGAATAAAAACACATGCTTGCCCATTTTAATTAAAAATTAATTATGTATTTTTGGACAGGGATTCCCTCTAAGTCAAAGCTGGTGTGTTGCGGAACAAGCATAGATCATGGCAGCATTGAAATCCTGGGCTCAAATGATCCTCCTGTCAAGTAGGTGGGATGACAATTGCACACCAGGCCACTCAGCTAATTTTTGTTTAAATGTTTTGTACAGACTGTCTTTCCATATTGCACAAGGTATTCTCAAACTGCTGTCCAAAAGCTATCTTCCTACCTCCATCTTCCAAAGGGCTGGGATTATAGCTATAAGCCACCATGCCTGGCCAAATTTTATTTATTTTTAAAAGCAAAGAACCATTATGCCACATTTATGGCCTTGTTTAAAGCCACTTAACCTCATTAACATTACCCATTTCATGGGGCTGTTATGGAGAGCAAATGAGAAAAATTCATGTATAGCACTGAATATAGTGTCTAGAATATAAAAAGAATCAACGAATGTTAACTCCTACTATTGAATCATGCTGTTTTATAATCTGTTTTATATTCACTTAACAATATATAATAAACATTTTTCATGCATTAAATACCGTTCTACAATTTTGTTCTAATAATTTTAGGATATTCCTTTATACATTATTATATTTCACCAGTCATCTCTTGCTGGGCATTTGCATTCTTTCCTATTCAGTAAAAAATCTATGCTTCAGTTAGATGTATTTATTTCCTTATAAATACATCTTAATAAATGCATTTGTTTGTTTTCTTATAAATACATCATTGCATACTTATATGCCTATTTCCTTAAAATGAAATTTTTCCTTTTTAAAAAACACTGTTTTAAAGGCAAGTAGCATTATGAGGTTTATATATTACTATTACTAATTATATATGAAATTACACATGGTAATAATTACAACTACTACTATTATATATCATATAGAACAATTATTATTACCATAATTAATATAAGGTAATGATAATTATTAGTATTAATAATATGTTTTTCTTTTGGGGATAATAAGAATGTTCTAAAATTAAATATGGTGATGATTCCATAATTCTGTGTAAATATATTAATCCTACTGAATCAAACTTCAACTAGGTAAAACCTGCTAACATTTTAGCTGTATGCTTCCATATGCATTCACTATTGCCCTGAAAATCACTAATCTCTGTTTCTACAAGTTTGTCAATATGCACATAGAACTTTCTTCTTTTTCTTAGAACAAAGTTTTCAAGGTTCATTTATGTTGTATGAATGAGTACTTCATTTTATGACTAATATTCAATTATTTGGAAAGCAAAATTGTTTATCCATTCATCAGTAATGGACATTTGAGGTGTTTCCAGCTTTTGGCTAGGAACAATATGCTATGAATATCATGGCAACACACATATGTATAAATATATCTTGTATACTTTCTAAGAGTATAATTGCATAATTGTTGGGTCAACTAGTCCTTACATATTTAACTTTTTCCGGTAATCATCACACTATCTTCCTAAGTGACTGAACATCATATTAGTTTACATTACATTACTATCAGTAATAGAAGTGGATTCTGATTCTTATACAACCTCTCCAATATTATTATATGCCTTTTTTTCTTACAGCCACAGTAAGAGGGGTGAAGTGCTATCTGGTTGTAGTTTTCATTTGCGTTTTCCAAATACTAATTATAGGAAGGACCTTTTTTGTGCTTATTGGACAACTGTACAATTTCTTTGAAGAAATGTCTATTTGGTTGGGTGTGGTGGCTGACTCCTGTAATCCTAGCACTCTGATAGGCCAAGGTAGGTGAATTGCTTGAGTCCAGGAGTTCAATACCAGCCGAAGAAAGAAAAAACCCCATCTCTACTACAAATAGAAAAAAAAAAAAATGAGGCAGAAAGATTGCTTGAGCCCAGAAGTTTGAGCTTGTTGTGAGCTCTGATGACATCATGGCACTCTTCCCAGGGCTACAGAGTGAGACTCTGTAACAACAACAATAACAAAAACAAAGAGGTCTGTTCAGATCCCTTCATGATTTTTTTAAATGGATAGTATGTTTAACTATTTCTTTTAATTATTGAATTGTGAGAATTTTCTTCATATGAGGCATACTCTAGATACAACTCTCTTATAAGATGTATAATTTGCAAATATATTTTCCTATTAAGTGGGTTATCTTCATTTTCTTAATAGTGTCCAGTGAAGCACATTTTAAATTTTTTAAATAAATCAAATTTCTTTTATTTCCTTTTGGGGGGGCTTAATTGGTATTGTATATAAAATATAAGAAACCATGGCCATGTACAAAGGCACAACATTTTACTTTCATAATTTCTTCTGAGAACTTATGTAGTTTTCACTCCCACATCTAGGTCTCCAATTCATTGCCTTAAGTTTTGAATATAGTACAAGACAGGTGTACAACTTCTTTCTTTTGTTGGTAGATATCTATTTGTCCCAGCACCTTTTGGTAAAAGCACTATTCTATGTCCACTACAACATATTTTGGCATCATTTTTGGAAAATCAAATAGCCATGAATATGAGGGATATTTTAGGATTCATGATTCTATTCCAGTGATGTATGTCTCTATGCCATAACCATGCCATGCTGTATTTATTATGATTGCTTTTATTATATGTTAAATTGTCATTATACTTGTTATTCTTTAAGAAGAGTTTATTTTAGTGCTTTGATCATGTTGCCGTTACAAATCCTACATCTAGTCACTCTCACAAGCAATTTCCTTTTCCTGTCCCCTCAAGTTACAATTTGTATGATCCTGTTTCTTTGTATTTCTCATGTTTTTTCCTTAAAAACTGGAAATTTTATATGTTGCGTTTTAGTAACTCTGGCTTCCTCCACCCCTGAGCTTGTCACTGTTATTTTATGAAGGTTTATGTGTTTAGTCACTCTCTAAAAAACTCAATAAAATTTACTTCTCCAGAGCATGAAGACTCTGATGAACAGGACTTTCTTTGTCTCGTTCTTTGACAAGGCACAAAAATTAAGTTCCACTAATTGCTAGCTCATTTGTAATTTTTTTAGTAATGCCCCCTGACACAATTTAGTCCACAGACTATTCCAATTAAATATTGGCTTCTTTGCAGACAGTTTTTGAGCTCTGTGTTTCAAGTTGGTTCTGGCCTCAGGAATGCCCTTCTGAGCTGTCTCTTCCCCTAACTCTCTTATGTAAACTACCTGTCCTATGGCTTAGTATATATCTCCACATAAAACTATCAGTCTCCTCTAATGCCTTATTTCGAAAATCTCCATTGTTGTTTAAAGTACCCTTAATATTAAACTTATTTCATTGTCTGCAAGAAAGTAAGTTCTTTTAGGAAGAGCTCCAGAGATTTCTATTTTATGATGTCCTCCACCCATGGAGGGGAAAAAAAAACATCTTACTCAAGGCTCTGGAGATGAGGCAGTGATAATGGTCTGCTTCTCTCTGAGTGAAACCATTGCAGTAGGATCTGGCAGCCAAGATGGCATCTATACTTTCTGGTCTTCTCAGCTTGCCAGTCCCAGCATGGAAATTCATAAAACAAATGTTTCAGGTTTTTGATGATGGGTCCCCAGCATCCTTAGTGCATTACAACAGAGGTAGAGCCTCTGCCAGTAGGTCCTGAGCAGAAGAGGACTCCTGTACTCTTGGGTATATTCACCTAGAACATATTCTATAACTTGTAGCTGTGTAATGTGCTAAGAAATACTGATGTCTATCTTGTACAGATACTATAATAATTATAATGACAATTATTAAATTAATGTATGCCATTTTAAAGTTCCATTTTATTATTTAAAAACATATTTTCATGAAAGAAAATTTGGTGATCAAATATTCTTTGAAAAATGTTTGACTATTGTGCTTGACAACAACACCAATCAGAGCTAGGGGAGAGGGAGCCCTGTGTTCTTGAAGGCACTTACCAGAAACCTGGTGGGAAATCTGTCATGCTGTGCTGAGAGGAGGTCTGGAGGACCCTGTCAGAGTTCCAAGGTCACAGAGTTTCTCTGTTTTTACCAAATTTCAGCAGATTTTTTTGTATAGAACTCTTTTTTTTCTAGTCACTGAATGAGGACCCTATCTAGCAATATACCTTTCCCTTATACTTTTCATTAGTTGTGTTAGAGAACATCTCCATGTAGGAATTAACCTTGCCTTTTTTGAAGTAGAAATTCTAGAAATATATTTTAAATACAATTATACTTCTAATCTCTTTTCATTGGATATATTTTGAACATGTTACTACACTAATCCGTATCAGTAAGGCTCTTTTGATACTTAAATAGTATTCCATTGCATAGATGTTGTACAATTTAATTAATCATTCACCTAGTGGGTAATGAAAACATAGAAATCAGACTACAGAACAACTTTGAACCTTAGTTAAGTAGAAAGGTAGCAAGATTAGGCATAGGTCTACTAGGTTACCAGGTAGATAAGAGTTCAGCAAATACAGACAGAGTTTCTTGAAGCCATAGCTGGATGTCAGAGTTTCCAACACCCTGATCAAAAGCCTGTCGTGGAACCCCAGCCTTTCCAAATTGTTGAATGAGATTTATGTGATGGAAAGCACGACATCAAGGAAAATTCAAAGGTGGATTTTGGGCAAAATAACTGAGGTCCTTAACTGTGTAGCAGAGCTCTATTAGGGACATTTTCATTAGTCGCACACACAATAAACTATTAGTTAATTAAAAATGTATGCATTGACATATAAGTGGGGTCGTACCCCAGGGTGGGAATAAGGACTTCATAGAGAGATTTTACTATGTCTCTATTTTTGAACTTTTATTTTATATATATTTGTATTATGTATTTTAAAAAATCCATCTACAAACAACATGCACTTATTAGATATAATTTGTTCACAAAAATACCCACAAAATATTAACAATTGCTATTGTCCATTGTCATTAAAACAGGATTAAAAATACCCCTTCAAATATTTCTTTAATCCACACATTTTCTATCATGAACATATATAATTTTACTAATGTCAAGAAGAAATATTTAAAATGATATATATTAATAAATGTAATGATTGCCATTATAAATAACACTTTTCATTATGACTTTCTAGGGACTGATTTTTTTTGCCAGGTTTTCTTTTCTGTTTGGATGTATACCTTAAGCCAGTCCTCTTTGAGGTGTAGTAATTGCATGAAGGGCCATGTAAGGTTACTAATACATAGACCAAGTTTCTCCTTCTTGCAAGATATACCATAAGAATGTGGAAGGAGGCAGTAAGTACTGCCCCTAAGCATCCTAGTGAGAATGGACCTCTGTGGAGGATGAAGCTTGATGCCAATCATTTCCACAATGACTTCAGTACCTCATACGAGAGATACTTTCGTACCTTTCTATATAAGAAAATCTACTGAAACTTGGTAAAAACAGAGAGACTCTGTGACCTTGGAACTCTGACAGGGTCCTCTACACCTCCTCTCAGTGAAGCGTGACAGATTTCCCACCAGGTTTCTGGTAAGTGCCTTCAAGAATGCTGTGGGTGTATGTATGTATACACACACACATACATACACTATATATATTTATATACCTACAACATAAATGGACTACTTAAAGGAATGCATAACTCGCATTAATTTCAAAGCAGAAGAATAAATAAATCATACAACACCTTGTTTCTTCCTTGTACTTTTCTGCATATAGTTTCCTTTTGCCTGCAATTTTAAAATACATAATGGCTCTGGGCTATTAAGAATTGAATTCTAGGCTTGGCGCCTGTGGCTCAAGTGGCTAAGGCTCCACCCATACACTCCTAAGGTGGCAGGTTCGAATCTAGCCTGGGCCTACCAAAACAACAATGATGGCTGCAACCAAAAAATAGCCAGGCATTGTGGCAGGCACCTGTGGTCCCAGCTACTTGGGAGGCTGAGGCAGGAGACTCGCTTGAGCCCAGGAGTTGAAGGTTGCTGTGAGCTGTGATGACACAGCACTCTACCCAGGGGGAAAGCTTGAGGCCCTGTCTCAAAAAAAAAAAAAAAGAATTGAATTCTAGTGAAATGAACTAAAGGGAAACTTACAAAGTTTCCACTTCATATCCTGCCTAACTTCAGTTATTTTTCCCAAATGGTGTAGCAATTGCTTTGAAAAACTTCCAAATATTTTCCCTCCAGAGTTAGAAGTTCTTGGTCTTTAAATGCTCTTATAACAAAAAGAAAACTGACTCAAATACCTTCTGGAAAGGATACAGATATACGTAAGTACCCACAAGGAATGGACCCAGATCCAGAAGTAGTTTAAAAAGGATTTATTTATTTATGTACTCATTTATCCATTTTGTTTATCAGAAAACAGTGTTATTTAATTTGCATCACCTATGAGCTTGGCATGTGAAGAATGACAGCCCATGTGTTTATCCCAAAATATTAATGTACTACTATACAAATAAACTATTCTTTGGGGGGTTAAAACAATTTCATAGCTCTTACATCCTCATGTAAGATACGAACAAAAGAATTTAAGATTCTAATAAGGCCAGTAAGGAATATAAAATCTGATAATGTATTTGAGATCTGGAAAATGATGTCTGTTTGGATGGTCAAAAATAGTCCTTTTCAGGAGTGACAGTTTAGCTGAGATTCAAATGACAAGAAGACTCCTTGCTGCAATCTTCATGGTCCAGGCTGAAAATGCAAAAGAGACCAATTCTCTTGACAGGTATTTATTTGTTGGGGGCAGAATAGTGTAAATATAGTGGTACCAGAATTTCTTTCTTAAGTCCTTGGTCTCAGGGATTCAGAGAATGAACACACGGACCACAGATTAGTGATAGACAGGTTTTATTGTACAGAATAGAATACAGAAAAACACCAGAGCTCCTGGCAGAGGGAAACACCCAAGTCAGAAAATCTCCCCAGGTGCTTTGTATGGGGGTACACATAGTAATATGGGTCCTTGTAGTATATTTGGCTAGGACTTGGTAACAGATGAATGGATACAGTTCCTTCCACTGGGCAAGGTGAATGAGCCTCCTCTTCTTGAAATTCTCCAGGCCTGGGAAGCTTACGTGAAATTGTCCAGGCCTAGGAAGTGGGAGGTTCCTGTTCATCCCTGAATCCTCATCCTAAAGTGAACCTTGTATCACTGTAGGCCTGTGAAATGCTCACAGGGGAGTTGCAACCAGAGGAGCACTTTCTAGGTCCAAAGGTGGTTCTGGGGTTGGCACAGGTAGGGTGGACTATGCATGGCCTCTCTCAATTTCCTAGGGACCCACATGCTTCCCACTGGCTTGCCCTTCTATGCCGCACTTGGTTCTCCAGTCCTCACCTCCCTATGTCCAACTCCAAAAACACCTCCCAGGGCAGCAAGGCACTGTAGGTCCTCCTGGGAGGCTGGCACCGATGAGCCAAGGTACCATCCACCTTGTGTCAATAGATCAAGGGTATTAAAGTATAAAATAAAGAGCAACTTTGAAAAGCAGACAGGACTATAAAATGGGATGTAATAAGGAAATAGTCAGAGAGAATCAGAGAAAATCTGATCCCACAACATCAAGGGAGGAAAGAGAGGGTGGATTTAAAAGCTAAGAACCATCAAAGTCCCAAAGCTGCAGATGCTGGCACGGATGTGGGGAGAAGGAAACACTTTTACACTACTGGTGGCACTGCAAACTAATACAGCCTCTTTGGAAAAAAGTGTGGGGAATCTTCAAAGAACTCAAAATAGACTTTCCATGTGATCCCACAATCCCAATACTAGGCATCGCCTCAGGAAGAAAAATCATTTTATCATAATCCATTTGCACTGGACTGTTTATTGCAGCTCAATTTCCAATTGCCAAGATGTGAAAACAATCTAAATGCCCATCAACCCATGAGTGGATTAATAAACTGTGTCATCTGTATACCATGGAATACTATTCAGCCATAAATATATGGAGACTTTACATCTTTTGTATTAACCTGGATGCAGTTATAACGCAATGTTTGTATTAAGACATTGCAAGAATGGAAAAGCAAGTATCCAATGTGCTTCCTACAAATATGAAGCCAGAAGACAAACAAAGCACACAGCCCGCACAAGAGAAAAACAATTCAATTCAATTTGGGGGGAAGGGCGACAAGGGGTGGGGCAGGGGGCTTGTTGTGCTGCCACTTGATGGGTACAATATGAGGGTATATGGCACCTCTCCTGGGTGCAGGACACACACGCAACAAATGCAAACATTGTAACTTAATCGTTTATATCCTCATATATCTGAAACTAAAAAATAAAAAATATATAAAAAACAACTAAGAGTCAACAAACTGTAACCAGGGCTAAACAAATCTTTATAAATTAATCAACATCAACATCCATATTAATCATGTTAGAAAAACAACAACTTGAGTTTTACATAACTGTGAGTTGTGTGACCATGAGCAAGTGACTTATCTAAGACTCAAGTTTACTCCTGCATGAAATGGGAACACCAATATCTATGTCTCAGGGTTTTTGTTCAAAAAAATAATGCAAATAACGTGTGTTAAGATTTTGCCTGGCTTATAGTAAAGGATTGTTATTTAAATGAAACAGGTAAAATTTAAGGACCATATATTTGTCTTCCCTTCTCTATCTAAAACAATCACATGAAACATGACCACCTGTAAGTTAATCCTGCTGTGAAGTGGATTTATATTTATTTATTTTTGTATTCATTGTTTGTGTATTTTCCTATGCTAAATCCGATTACTCTTGTAATTCCCTGTTCTACAAACACTTTGCAGCAATTTTATGTGTAAGGTCCTATGTGGATTTATTCTAATTTTACTAGATTGCACTTGGAGGTTGCAGAAAGCTGCAGAATCCTAGTTTTATCTTTCCTGTGGGTATTGGCCAATACGGTCATGCTTTTAGTTTTACAGTCACAGCTATTTTTTCCCTTCCTGCCTCCCAAGTCACTCAACTGTAGGAATTGCAATCCCTGTCTATTTTCACTGTCAAATCCTTTCTAATTTCTTGCTGTCTTTGTGCTCAGGAGAGGATGTAACATGGGTAAAAGCTCTTATTAGAAGTGAGGCCTCTGGACAATGATTTGTTCCAGAGGAAAATCACAGAAGCCAAGAAAACATTGATTTAAAGTACGTGGATCCTGAGTCTAATCAAATTTCGGGAATATCAATCCGTGCTCTTTCCTCTGATTAGTGAATTTTGCATGGCTTAATGCCCCTGCTCCTTGAGCACTTTATGTCTGTCTCTGCATCCTGCAGAATAAGTATTGGAAAATTTCAAATCCTTAATTTGGTATATTGGAATTTGATCATGCTTTTGCTACATGAAGAAAAAAAATATACTATGTATTTTTCTGTTCTACACATTTTAAAAGAACTATTAGTTATTGTGTTTTCTGTTTCCTTCTTACTGACTGGCTAATATATTCAGGAATATTCCAGGGACTCATCTTACCCATCCCTTAAAATTATCAATATGTCATTTAATAATGCTTCTTTCCTCCTCCAAGTGAATGCACTGGTGGCAATTTCATGTATAAGTTATTATTTTTCTGTCATTAAACAGAATAGAATAAAACTCCATCTGTTTGTGTTTAACCTCAGTACTTTCTGTTCTTTTAAAACTCATCTTAATTAAATCTAAGAGACCTCTGTAAATGAAGTGAACACACTGGTTCCTGGCACCATATGAATACATACTCATTTAAAACTGAAAACTTAAGATGATAACCTTTCATCACTGATATTTATGGTTTTTTTAAAAAACTAACAAATTAGAATTCTGCAGAAACAAGGTCTTATTTATCATTTTGCCTGTCCATTTAGAAAAATACACTAATTATATTTGACATTTTGAAAAACAACAAGTCTTCCAAGACAGTTTGTATTGAAATATTTCTGAATTTAATGTAACTTGCATTTTTATGAAGTTTTATAAATTTTCCTTACACTTACATTTTCAACAATCGTCTTAGATGTAGTGATAATCATGGGACAGCAATAAAAGTGGAGAAGAAAAAATTACAAGTCAGTAAAACTGCACCTCTTTCACTTCATTTGCACAATTATGTTGAATAGTTAGATGCTAAAAACATTAAATTCTTCTCCATAATGTATACTAAAAGGTTAAGTTGAATTCAAATGATAATACAGTCATAATTATCTATTAAAAGTGCTACCTTATTGAAGGCTAATACTTCAAATTGATACAAAGTTAGATTTTGAGTGTAAATCCAACACAACTTGTCACTTTTTGTGTTTATCAGGTTTACTCCACATTCTGTAACATAAAAGTATTTTTGTAAGGATTATACAAAGAATCTTTTTAAACTGAAAGATATTTTATTATTAAAACATACTAATGAACATCAGAGATTTTGGTGAGCCATAATCTTCTTTTCTGGTGGACGGTCTTGCCCCCATATTGATGGATACTGACTGACTAGGGTGGTGGTTTCTGAAGGTAAGTGTGTCTGTTACAATTTCATAAAATAAGGTAATAACATTTTTTGCCTTAATTAGCAACTCCTTTCATGAAAGATTTCTCTGCTGTATGAGGCATTGTTTAATGACATTGGTCCACAGTAGACTTTTCAATAGTCAGGTTGATTCTCTCAAGCTCTCTCTGTGCCTCATTAATTAAGTGTCTGCAATATTCTATATCCTTTGTTGTCATTTCAATAATAGTCATAGCATCTTCCCCAGGACTATATTCCCTCACAATAAAACACTTTCTTTGCTCATCCATGAGAAGCAACTCCTCATCTTTCAAGTTTTATCCTGAAATGGAACAATGCAGTCACATCTCCCGGCTCCACTTCCAATCCCAGTTCTCTTGCCATTTCTACCACACTTGCAGCTACTTCTTCCACTGCAGTCTCGAATCCCTCAAAATCGTCCCTGAGGGTTGGAATCAAGTTCTTTTAAACTCTTGTCAGTGTTAACTTTTTGACCTTCTCCCATGAATCATGAATGTTATTAATGGCACCGAGAATAGAGAATTCTTTTCAGAGGGTTCTCAATTCACTTTGTAAAAATCTAAGATGATAGACTTAGAATTTCTTGATATCAAGTGTAGAAATAATTATCCAAAGCTGAAATAATATCAACTTCTTATTTATAGATTTTTAGCACCCTCCAAAATAAAACAAAACAACCCTCCCCCCAAAAAAATACAAGATGTAATACAAAATAAAAGAGGGTGATAAAACCGGTAAGCAGTTAGCTAGGTATGAGCAGGGCAGATGATGGATGCAGTTAGGGTGTTTTAGATTGGTCTGGGTCAGACTCACCTGGGCTGCTACAGGAATGGAGCTAAGATCTTGCAGGAGGATTGTTATCAAGACCTTGGAGTCAGGGTGTTTTGAGAACAAAGTTCTTGAGGATCTTGGTAGACGTCCAACAAACAGCTGATACTCCTCAAAGTTGTGTATAAAACCCCCAACCTGCACCTTCCATGGGGCTTGCAGTCACTAGGGTGGGGCCTAGTTACTGTAAAGATCAATAATAAACTTTCTTTTCTTACTAAAATTTTATTTGCTCTTTTCAATTATATCAGCAACTACCTTGAGGCACCAGGTCACTCAAACCAAATTAAGCTCTATTGCTGGGGAAAGGAGGCTGTTGGACTTAGGAAACTAACACATAAATACAGAGAAGATCTGATAAAATTTTAATTTGAATATTCCCACTTTTTATACTACTGACACAATGTTTTCAATCAAAAGATAGAACAAATAAGTCTTACTTTTTCCCTCTACTTGTTTCGTCCTTAGTAAATACATAGTCTCTGTATATACCACACAATCAATCCATTATAGCCCATTGCAAAGCATCCTCTGAATTTATAATAGTGTGATTTAGGTTTTCTGTAAGGCAAAATAAAAAAAAAAATAAAAGCATATTCTACACGGCACTATGCACATGGAAGACTAAGGGTGAGGCATATATGAAAACCTAATGGTAAAACCTTACAATTAATGCCTTTTGTTTCACCTAAATTAAGAATTTCTCTCTACAAAGTATTCCAAGAACAGTGTTCCTATGGAAATGAGGGAAGGAGGACAATAGTTTACATTTTAACACTTCCTGCAATGATGGAAAGGTGACTATAAAGCACTTAAAATGCAACTAGTGAAACTGAGGAATTAAAATTGTAACTTTATTTAATTTTAAATAAATGAAATTGAAGTTAAATAGTCATATACAGTCCAAGGCTACACAATTAAATAGAAAATTATTCTCAATAATAATAAGAAATACAAGTCCACATAAAAAATGGGAGAAAGAGATGAACAATTTGGAGAACTGTAAAACTCAAAGTTAATTGCGCATAGTAAGAGAGCTTCACACTCGCAAGTAATCGGTGACATGACGGTTCAGATAAAGAGATTTGGGAAATAGAGTAAAATCAGATAATTTTTTCAAGAGTGATTTGGAATAGAAGAAACTCCATGCACTTATGAGGCAAATGTAGAGTTGCCGCCTTTTCTGGAGAGTGAGCAAGGAGAACCCAGGTAAGGTCAGCAGGTGGTACTGTACATCTGAGTCAATATGCTCCTCAGGGTGCACATAGGGAGAAGATGTGGACAAAGACATCCTCTGAAGTGACGTTTATGGCGGTGGCATGTTGAAGGCAGCTGGAAGAGCTGGGACTATGGAGAAGTTATATGTAGTGAATACACACATAACACACAAGGATGTAGTCCTTGGAAGCAACAGATTAGCTGTTCCCACAGCAACATGGATAAAACTTTAAAAATATCTCAAAACTTAAAAGCAACATTTTATAACATGTCTAAAGTCAGACCACCAACTAGGTCCAAGCCAGCTGCATTCCTGTGCTGAGCTCTTGACTCTCTTCATTCTGTCCTTATTCCCAAGAGTATGTTCACACCAGGGTGATCTTTTAAAAAGGATAATGTTGAAGTTTACTTGAGCCCTGTGATCCAAGCAAACAGTGAGGATTTACCAAATCACTGACCTTTTGGTGTTCCTGGAAATGGCATACTGCAAAGAACAGGCCTTCTCTATGTGACTTGCATAAGATTCACAGATGCTCTCTTTGATTCTCTATGGCAAGGCCAGAAACAGTTCCTCCAAATTGGCATTCTTTGCTCCAATAATAATAAACTGAAGCCTTTGTAAATTACGGCCAATCTGAACAAAATATCTGACCTGACAAAACTTTAGCTTTACTTCTTTCTTTTCCCAAGGTCCCTGAACATTCACCTGCCCTCAATCTGTGCCGCACCCGCCCTCAATCTCTGCCGACACACAATTCCGACACACAAAATTACCTGGCTCATCTCATGGAGAAACATTGCCTGGTGATCCCACTTCTTCACAGCACGCTCTTTCTAGCCTCATTTATCCCTCCCTGAAAAGGGAAATTCCTGTCTGCCTGACCTTAGAGTTTCCCTCCCCTATTTCAATTATCTCCTTTCCCTCATTACACTCATCTTTTCAAATAAGGTCCAGATATGTTTCCAGTCGACGATACATACATGAGATCACACCACTCCTCTCCTCAAAATTCTTCCATGGCTCCTGTCCATTCAGAATTGAACCAAAGGCTTTAGAATGTTCAACATGTCACCCTTTTTAAGCAGAATATGAAAGATTTCTGGTCGTTCAATTGGTTGCAGTAAAATTTTTTTCCATTTGAGATTATATATCATATTTGTGAATTTTTATTTTGCTTACATTTCCAGGAACTTGTGAAATATATCTTTGATTTGTACCTTAGAATGAATTTAAACACTAAAGATTTAATTAAATGGGTTCCTTTATTTCTGATTTATATTTTTCTTTCCTTCAATGAAGCCTCCTCATGCATTTTGATGGACTTTGAAAATATTCACACATTTCTTCAAAATATGACTTAAAGATTTCTAAATCACAATATTTGTTTCCTAAGCTATAATTTGAAACTTTACAAGTTGGTATTCTTCATTATGTTAATATAAATATTAATAGCAAGAACAATTATTGTCCAAGAAAAGAATGTCATCTTTATCAAAGGCATTAATTAAAAACTCTATTTTTTCTAGTTTGCCTGAATTTCACTAAAAAGAAGGAGAAAGGGAGAATGTTTAATTAAGTTCACATCAGCCTTCAGATTCTTGCTAATTTTTTCAGATAACATGTTAATATCAATCCGTGCTGAGAAACAGCTTGTTACATTATCTCTGATGTTTATGATCACATGTAATCTAGATTTTACATACATATCGCATATTTAATGTAATGCTCTTCTGTTACCATGACTTTAATTACAAAATTAAGTTTATAGAAACTGTTGACAGAAAAGAACAAAGCTCTAATGGTGGAGATTGAGTATGGTAAATAAGTTGCTGTGTTACTCTGTCTAACATTAGGCATAAAAATACTAACCAATATTAGCAGATTAAAGGATAGGGTGCAACTTAAAGGCATCCCATGGTGGTTTCAAATGTTAGTTTGTGTAAAGAACACATGTCAATTATGCATAATTCCAGTGTATGCCAAAACTTCTGAAATGCACTAGAATGTCCATGGTTGACCACCTCCCTACATTGACCACCTCCTGAAGTTGACCTAATTTTCATATACTGGACATGGACCACAGGTACACATCAGGATGGTAGGCCTGGTTCCTTCTGTTGACCACCTCTGTATGTTGACAAGTTTGTTACATTCTCTCAGGTGGTCAACTTGCAGTGGTTCTATTGTACATAATTAATGCCTAAAATAACTCCTGGAATTTGCACTGTTAAGCACGGAGTATGCTGATGCAGGTGATCTACTCATAGACATAACTAAAAACATTTTTGAATAATAACAACATGGCAAGTTCTGTGGAAAAAAAAAACAACACTAATTTCATACACATTCAGTGATCTCTACACACCTAGCTCTCAGGTGAAACAATGAACTTTTATTTCAGCAAATAGGGTTTCCTAGTTAAAGCAACTATTGCTCAATAGGCACCCAAGAATTTAGCCAGTCATATTTACTGAAGTGGGTTGAGCTGTGGTGCTAGATAACCTAACATTCTAAACCTGTGAATGTAACCTACTTTGAAATAAAGGTTGTTGTGTTTATAACTAAGGATATATGATGAGATCATCCTAACTAGGTGGACCCTAAACCCAAATGTTCTTTCTTTCTTTATTTATTTATTGAGATAGAATCTCACTATGTCACCCTTGGTAGAGTGCTGTGGCATCTCAGCTCACAGCGACTTCAAACTCTTGGTCTTAAGTGATTCTCTTGCCTCCCAAGTAGCTGGGACTACAGGCACCTGACACAACGTCTGGTTACTTTTGCTGTATTTGTCATTATTATTTGGCAGGCTGGGGCTGGATTTGAACCCTCCAGCCTTGGTGTATATGGTGGGCACCCTAGCCGCTGAGCTAAACATGCCAAGCCAACCAAAATGTTCTTATAAGAAACAAAAGAAGAGAAGACACAGACATGGAAGAAAAGTGATGTGAAGACACGGGCAGAGTTTGTAGTTACTCAGCCAAAAGCCAAAGAATGCCTAGAATCATTTAGAAGCTGCAGAGGCAAGGAAGAATTCTCCAAACAGCCCTCCGAGGGACCACCGCCCTGCTGATGCCTTGATTTTAGACTTCTGGCTCCCAAGACCCCAAAGGACATTTCTGTTTTTGTACACCACCTTGTTTGAGGTAATTTGTATGGCAGCCCTCAGAAATGAATGCATGTACTCTATGGAAAGTTTCCAGTTTGTAGGATGCTACAAGGGCTCGATTTTGTACAAGCATATTACCACTTTCTTTGTTGTATTTACTACATTATTCCTTCACTCATTTGCTTTTACATAATATTCCGTAAGGGGAGTAGACGTTTTACAAACTGATTGGACTTCTCATTTTGGGCACAAGCAAAAACTGATATGAAAATCTTTGGAATAGGATATACGGATAAAGATGATAGATGGAAGTGAAGCAGAAAATATTGTACTGATGATGCGTATACCCATGAGATATGGAGGAAAGCACCTAAAAGCGTTAAAGGAGCATAATCTAATGCTTAAAGTTAAATAAATGATGGAGGAAATTTTAAGAAAATAAGATTATGGCATAACTCCCAGCCCCAAACCATGCAGAAGAAGTATAAAGGAAATGCTTCAGTAGCATCTGGAATCCTTCTCACCAGTTTGCATAAAAGTGTGTATCTTTTGTTCTGCATATAGGAATGAAGAATAGTCATTATTACATCTTCAGAGAAACAGTGAAATGAAAGAAAGAACACTTGTACTCATCTTAGTAGAAAAACAGTAAAATTTCCAGAATGGAGGCCACCTTGGACAAGTTTTCTGAAACTCAAGGATCTTTCACGTTATCCTATGATACACGACCCCATAGAGTAGTAACCTGAGCTCCCTACACTTGACTATGACACAGGCCCAGGTCCACCAATCAGGATACCAGTTCAGACATCTGATACTCCCCTACCATAATCTCAAGCAAAGGTAATTAGAAGGAAATAAACTGATTCCTAAATGTAAAAGGAGTCAAAACATCTGTACCTGTTATCTGTAAACCAGTCTGCATGTTCCAAGAATTTCCAATAGATTAGCAGTTTTAAAGGAAGACTTGAATTTCCCAGGCACTCATTCATAAAAGGACTCGGCCTTAGAACAGTTTATAATTTTGGTATTATGCTGGTTTTCTTTTCTACCTTCCCTTTCCTCTTTAACTGCATCTTACCAACAAAAAATTTATCACTCCTGTAATTATGGTGCATTGTCCTGAGGGATAAAATTTTTCAGAGTGTTAAAGTGGTAATTATAATTAGGGATATTAGGGAGGAACATTCTTAAGTAAGGCTCCCTAAGCTCAATCTTTGCCCCAAGATTTAAAATATATATATGTGTGTGTGTGTATATATATTATAGATAACATATATAGATAATATATATATATTACAGATAACATATAGTAAGATAAAAATGTCTCATCAAAACAAAATTATTGGGTTAAAGATGGTGCCTTTAAGTAAAAGAGTAACATAAAATTATTAAATATACCTTATTATACCATTTTAAATACCTTTCCTAAAACTGAGAAACAGACAGAATATAATGAGTGGATAACATATGTTTCTGCAAGTCAAATGGTTTCTGATTAAATATTTTCTAAAAAAATAAAAATTAAAGAAGATAGATTTCTTGTTAACTCCAACCAGAACTAAAATATTCTGAACAAATACAACAAAAGACATAGGAAGACTCTGGAAGGTGGAAGGAAGGTGGACTGAGTAGGGTCCTTAGTTTTCTTCCTGCCTCTACTATGTGCTCAAGAGAGCAGTGCAGACACCCCAGCCTGCAGCCACCAACAGGCACAGGTGGCAAGAGCTCCAAGGAAGCTTCCTGCTCTAGATAAAGGTTCAGGAAAAGAGTGGCCTAATGACAGAAAACCTTTTTAGCAATTCCTGCCTTACCCTATAAACAGAAAATAACTTGCCTCTGCAACCACTATTTCATCCTGGTAGTCCAGAGAGGTAATTTTCTACCTGTGGCTACATGGTCCTTTCCATATAGCTCCCACTGGTGTGAGGAAGGCTGAGCAGGGAGTTGACCTTCTATCCTCCTTTAAGTAAAAGGTGCTTCTCATGTTCCCATGCTAGGGTGGTATCCATGGGGTCCAGGAACACATGGTACAAAACACCAATATGCTTCACCCCTTGTCCTGTATCAGCCAGGTGCAGCGGAGATCTGAGCCTCCAACTTCATCTCACGTTAAAGAGACTGAGGCAAATACGCCCTCCATGTTCTTCCACTCCTGATATCAGTGAGGGTCAACAGGGGGCTGTACTTCTACCTCCACCTGCCATCAACCTATCCCGATTGGAATTTTGTTCCTCCTTTTCCTTCCTCTGGTGTTAGCAGAGCCCAGAAAAGCAGCTGAGTTTCCTCCCCACCCTGGTGCAATGAATTGGACATAAAATAATGAGTTTCACCATTGCTTACCTTTGTTTGTTGCCAATGCAGATGTGATCTGCAACCCACCTTTCTAAGTTATGATGTAGTGCAAACTTTTTTCCTACCTCCTCCGAGAAAAAGAGGAGCTGAATTTCCAGGCTACTTTTCTGCAATAAGGCACTGGGTGTCAATGATCTGAACATCCACACTCTCCTGAATCTCATGCTATGCTTAAAAGAATTTGATCTTCCATTTCATCCCACAATTAACTACTAGGTATCAACCCAGAAGAACAAAAAATCATTTTAACACAAAGACATATGCACCAGAATGTTCATTACAGCTTAATTCATATTTGCCAAATGGTGTAAGCAACCCAAATACTCATAACCCATGAATAGATTAACAAACTGTGGACTATGTATACCACGGAATATTATTCAGCCATAAAAAGGTGGAGACTTTACATCTTTTGTGTTTACCTGGATGGAGCTGAAACTCATTCTTCTTAGTAAAGTATCTCACAAATGTAGAAAAGAAATCCAATGTACTCAATAGTAATATGAAACCTATATATAAATAATTACATGCCCACACAAACAATAAAACACAAATATAGTCTAGCAAGGGGGAGCGGAGAGTCAAGAGAGGGGATTGCAATTGGTGGGAGGAGGGACAATTGAGGGATCTCACCTAATGTTCACAATGTGAGGATGTTCAGCACACCCCAAAGGATGAAGGGCTCTTCTACAACTTGAACTTTACCTTAAAAGCGAGAACAATGAAACCTAAAAATTTGTACCCCATATTAATTTGAAATAAAAAATTCATTTAAAAAAGATTGAATAGAATCCAGTCTCATCCAAAATGTTTAGAATCAAGTGGAAAAATCACTTTTCATACCAAAAAACAAGAAACGTTATAACCTAAAGGAGAAAAGATAGTTAACAGAGGCCAACTTCCATAGGAATAAGTATTTAGAATTATTTTAAAAAGATTTTTAAATGGCTAATATAAAAATACTTCAGTAAGCAATTAGGAATTCTCTGGAAACAAAGAAATTAAGGAAAAAATCTCATTTGGATGTTAGCTGAAAAATCATTAAAAGTAATTTTTGATGATAGATCATTATGATTTTTGGCACATAACTTGGATGGAGTTCAAACAATTAAGTTTCACTTCTATAATAAATTTGCTTCCAATTCCATTTATTTGTTAATGTGAACAAATTCTCCCCAAGCTTACACATTTATAAGGAAAAAGCAGGAATAGAATTGATGCTAAACCATTTCTCATCCATGCATTAAAAAATGTTCACCCTCAAACAATTCAACTAATTAAGAGAAAATTACGCCTATTATATCTTATTAACAAGTTAAAATCTAGAAATATTTTATGTTCAGTAATTACTTATCAGATTTTATAGTATGTTTTGATCAGCTATAGACTAATAAATATTGTAATGAAAACTCAATATAGAATAGCTTTTAGCAAATAGATGGTGAAATGATTTCAATGTAAGCATACTGTTATAAAGAAGACAGGAATAAAACAAATAATTTAAAGCATAAAATGTATTATACTACAGTAGAACTGTATGGAAAGATTTAAATGAAAATATGAGTTTGAAAGAATAATGTAAAAATTTGAATCAGTAAAGTTGAAATTTTTTGCTATTATTAAATTGATAGTATTGGGTATCAAGAAAAACTAATACCAGGGTGGAACCTGTGGCTCACAGGAGTAGGGGGGTGGCCCCAGATGCTGGAGGTGGTGGGTTCAAACCCAGCCTGGGGCCAAAAAGAAAAAAAGAACTAATACCAATTTTTTTCAAACTCTTTCAAAAATTTACGTGTAAGTAATACTGCTAAACTCACTTTTGAGCACAGCATTACTCTACAACCAAATGCAGATTAAAAACAGTAGAAGCAAAAGAATTACAGCCCAATATTCTTGATGAACATATATGACAAAATGCTGTAATATTTGGATTCAACTGGACATATTTAAAAGTGTGTGAAAAATTCCACTTAAAATTTCAAGATTTTATAATATTTTATAAATCACATCATTTGTAACTTTTTCAACGACTCATAGAAAATTTTAAAAATCCAATGTAAAACACCTGAGTGGATAACTTAAAAAAAAAAAAACTTAGAAGTATTTGGGATAAATTTAATAATGGTCACTTTTACTTCATAAGGAAAAAGTAAAGACTTAGCAACCTTTGGTTATAGATAACATACGCCTAATGGGAAATTGAAAGCAGAATGTCTTGGGTAAACCTACTTTATGAAAGGAAGGGAAAAGGACGAGAGGAGGGGGAAATGGAGGAAATGCAGAGCAAGGAATGATAGCCGGGAGGGAAAGAAGACTGGAAGAATATAACAGTAAACTATTACACAGTGCTAAATAGGCACCAGTCACTACTCTAGGATATCATAGAATCATCATCTAAGCCTCTGAGATGGAGAGCACCAATTATAACCTTTATTTAAAAAATTAGGAAACTGGGGCACTGAGTGTATTTGAATGGCTCGTAAGTAGTGGATAAGGTTCCAAACCTAGGCTATTTGACTGTAAACTGTCTGCTCTTGACAGCTATTGCATGCCTAGAGGATTCAGAGTGGACAAGAAAAACAATAAAGATTACATGCGGCGGGGGTGGGGGGGAGGGAACGCATTATAAACAAAGGCACGAAGTGTATGGTTTTAAGTAATTCTAAGCGCAAAAAGGAAAAATAAAGCAGGATAACGTGTGGAGAACGAGGGACTGATGGAACTGGTGTTTCTGGTAGTGGGACCGAAAAAGCCTTTTTGATTTTAAATCTAAAAGGAAGTAAGGGAGTGAGATTGGTGAATATCTGAAAAAAATAAAAAAAAAACCCAAAAGAGTAACTTTAAATGTTCACAACCATTTGAAAATTTTAAGGCAGAGAGCAGGAAAAAGAAATTGTGTCACAGTTGTTTCCTTTTGGCTTCTGTTTAGAGATTTTTATTTCCACCTCAGTTTCTTCATCAAGCTATGATTTTTGCAAAGCGTCTAGTAATATCCCTAAAATTCAGTGGACTCAATAGTTCTCATCTAATCATATTCATATTGATATATCAACAGTGTGGAAGCACATTTTAATATATTTTCTTTAATAGAAATAGCAGAAAGAGGAGAAATAACTTATTGCTGATAATCATTTAGAAAGTTACATGAGATTCAAGCCTATATTCATACTTTTTTCTTTTTGTATTAATTACTCTGAAAGACAACATAAGCGTATCAAGAGTCAGATTTTTGTGTGTGGCTATATACTATAAATCTTGTTTGGATTTTTTTACATAATTTCTATAATACTAAAATAACACTAATGGACCAATTTGTAAGTTTTGTATAAAAAAAGGGCTTTGAATTTCAGGCATCCTGGAAATATACTCATTAATTTTATGTGTAACATAAACAGGAAAAAGAGGTCAAGAGCATTTTATCAACATAATATTCATTTCCATCAGCATCCTGTATGTTTAATAAAATAATTTCATGCCATTTATTCTTGGTTTTTACTGATATATAAATGAAAACATAGTATAAGCTATAATTTATGTAATTGTGCTTTACAACAAAGGCTGAAGGAGTAGAATATGAAATCCAAGTACTGAGGGCTTTCAAAAAACTAAGCAATTCACCTTTGTAAAGTTTGCTTTGTATTCTTTGACTTTTTTTTCCATATTCACCCATAAACATTGAAAGCTATACTATGTATCCCTAACAGTTGCTTATTTACCTTCAAGTACAAATCTGTACACTCATCACTTGTTAATTCTTTTTTTTTTTTTTTGGTTTACCATGCTCTGTTTATTTATTTATTTTTTTTTTATTGAGTGTTAACTATGTACATTGATACTCTTCTGGGGTACAGTGTGGGGTTTTCACATGCATTCCGAAATACTTCCATCAAACTGGTCAACACAGCCTTCATGTCATTTTCTCAGTTATTGCTTTAAAATGTTCACATT
>CAUYTI010124556.1:0-57018 GCA_963575145.1 Galago senegalensis | reverse complement strand
GAATCCCCAGCCCGGACCTGCCAAACAACAATGACGGCTGCAACCAAAAAATAGCCGGGCGTTGTGGTGGGCGCCTGTGGTCCCAGCTACTTGGGAGGCGGAGGCAAGAGACTCGCTTGAGCCCAGGAGTTGGAGGTTGCTCTGAGCTGTAATGCCACGGCACTCTACCCAGGGGGACGGCTTGAGGCTCTGTCTCAAAAAAAAAAAAAAAGAAAAAGAAAACGTGAGTTCTAATTGTTACCTGGGGGAGATGGGACTCAATGTGTCACATTCTCCAAACACAGGAAGGTCGTGATGCTAAACACTGGCAAATGTCCTCCAGAGTAATTATTAGTATTCTCATTTTTTTCAGGTCAAAACCAAGGCTGAGGCCAGAGCTATCAGTGAGAAGCCATAACTCAAACTCAATGATTCTGACATGAGACTTCACTTCTGAACCCACATGTGGAGCCCAGGAATTCTTTACACTCCATGACATTTTCCCTGTCGTTTGGCTCATGGAGGTCTCAGAGATCCCAGGACTCAGAGGGAGAGGAAGTGCACTTTTTAAAAATATATTTTTTATTTTCCTTACATCACAAAAGTAAACTGCTCATTAGAGAAAATTTGAAAGCTATGGAAAACCACAAAAATAAAAATAGCTCTCTATGCCCCATTATGCATAAATAAACATTGTTAACATTTTAATATATTTCCCTCCAGACATTTTAAATCAGTTTTTCAAAACAAAAAATGGGTACATGCTGTACATGCTATTTTTTTTAATTACAACAGCATCTCACTATGTCTCCCTCAATAGAGTGCCATGGTGTCACAGCTCACAGCAACCTCAAACTCTTGGTCTTAAGTGATTCTCTTGCCTCAGCCTCCCAAGTAACTGGGACTGTAGGAGCCCACAATACCTGGCTATTTTTTTTGCTGTAGTTGTCATTGTTGTTTAGCAGGCCCGGGCTCAGTTTGAACCCACCAGCCCTGATGTATGTGGCTGGCTCCCTAACTACTGAGCTATGGGCGCTGAGCCTGTACATACTATTTTTAACCTTTGAAGCTTATATTTCAGGATTGTTTTTGCATGTTATTAAATATTTTCATTTTATTTTTAATTATAATAGGTACATAATAGTTGTATATATTTTGATGTTCAATATTCTTAATTTAGTGGCTACATAGTATTTCACTGAATGGAGGAAAATCACTTATTAAATGATGACACATTGCTTTAAAAATACATCCCATACGACTTCCACTTCGATGGCCCTCTGTCCCCAAACTAAAGACATCAAAGTCAATTTCTGCTACATTTCTATAGAATATTCCTTCTTGATATCCACAGTGCCTGGCACATAGTAGACAATCCAAAAGTACTTGATTAGTGATGAAAAAAGTGAAATACTTTCCACATTAAGTATAAATTAGTCCAACTCAAGTGTCCCAAGTTTTGGAAGGTAATGTGTAAAAAAGAAAAGGACATTTTGAAGTAAATTTCTGGGGGTTTGTGTTTGTCAGCCATCCAATTGTGACAGAAGTATACCCTGAGATGGCACAACTGATAGCAGTCACCTGCTTCTATATCCCAGGACACAGAATGGGGCAGACAGTGAATCTCAAGTAGAGCCATAACGCTGAGAAACTCTGAAGGAATGAAGGAGCCAATATCGACTCCTGATTGAGGTTTTCAAGACAACTGAAACGAGGTGTTGCTGCCTGTCAGGATAATGACTGAACACGAGGCCTCTGTCCATCTCACAGGGGAAAAGTGAGAGGGAGAAACAGATGAGGAACAGATGAACAGAAAAATAATGTGGATATCTTCTTAAGTTTTAGCAAAAGCCGTTATTCATAAATTGCCAGCATCCAATAACCAAAAGACCCTATTCACCTTTGGTTCAAAAAGAAAGTCTCACAAGTTTATTGCAGACTCAGGAAAGAAGCCCCAGAGGGTGCGCACCAGTGTGTCTTGGTTGTCCCCGCTCTCCTTGTGTCTACCACAGTACTTGGCATATCAAGCTCTCAGTAAACACCAGCTGAAGGAGTGAATGAAAGAGACGTCCTTCTTTTTCCTGTACACTCCAGCCACTCTGTGTCCCCTGAAAGAATCAATACACAGAACCTGCCTTTGAGGAACCCTCAACCATTCAGTGTATTATACCAGTGCTTCTCAGACTTTACCGGGTATGTGAGTCCCCTGGGGATATTGTAAAAATGTGGCTTCAGCTTCAGCAGGTCTGGGAGGAAGACCTGAGATTCTGCATTTTTAACAAGCCTCCAGGTAGTGCAGATGTGCTAGGTCTGAGGCACTGCAAGGAACAAAGCCTTCTGGCCCTTCTAATTATAATATGGCAACTGGGAATATGGTTCTGTCAACAAACTGACTCATACCCTGATTCCCTTACCCTGTGTGGACTTTGCCCTGATCTTCTTATCCCCTCAGTTATTTGAGGCCCAGAATACACAAGTCTCAGCATAGATGACCTCAGGGGAGTCCGGATCACCTTACAGTTCTGCTGATGTGGAAAATACATGATGTTGGAAATCACCTGGATGCTTATGGGTGGTGAGGCACTTATATAGCTTGCATCAGTAATAGAGCCAGGGTCTCTTTCTTTCAACTGGACACAGTTGAACACATGCTCACTACCACATCTCACTGAGATATGTCATAAATCTGCAGGGTAATCATTTAAAATTTAAGTTCTTTCCCACTGAAAACGATTCATACAGGATGTGAAACTTAGCAAAATGCAAAAGCTTTTTTTTTTCCACATCATAAATGTGCTTCCTAAGCCACTAATAACTTTCAAATGATCTGTCACATTTTGCATAATTAAATTACAATCTCAACAGCAGTGAATTAATGTAGAAACAGTAAGAAAACATGAACAGAAGATAGAATATGGAGGGAAAATGTTTCTTGGTTAGTAAATTTTTCTGATATCAGGCTAAATACTACACATAAGTGAATGGGAATTGAAGGAAATAAACTTACTAAAAAAAAATTTATAAGGCCCAACTAGAGTGGTCCAGGCTCATAAGAGACTACAGTCTTTTTATTATTATTATTAAATCATAGCTATGTACATTAATGCAATTATGGGGCACAATGTGCTAGTTTTATATACAATTTGAAATACTTTCATCAAACTGGTTAACATAGCCTTCACCACATTTTCTCAGTTGTTGTGTTAAGACATTTATATTCTACACTTAGCAGATTTAACATACCCTTGTAAAATGCACCATAGGTGTGGTCCCACCGATTACTCTCCCTCCACCCCACCCTTCCCCATCCTCTTTCCCCTTCATCTTGGGCTGTAGTTGGGTTATAGCTTTCATATGGAAATGTGGGTGCTTATAAATTAGTTTCATAGTAGGGCTGAGTACTTTGGATACTTTTTCTTCCTTTCTTGAGATACTATACTAAGAAGAATATGTTCCAGCTCCATCCATGTAAACATGAAAGAGGTAAAGTCTCTGTCTTTTTTAAGGCTGCATAATGTTCCATGGTGTACATATACCACAATTTATTAATCCATTCATGGGTCAGTGGGCACTTGGGCTTCTTCCATGACATAGCAATTATGAATTGGGCTGCAAGAAACATTCTGATACAAATATCTTTGTTGTAATGTGATTTTTGGTCTTCTGGATATATACCTAGTAGACGAATTGTAGGATCAAATGGAAGTTCTATTTTTAGTTCTCTCGGTGTTCTCCAGATGTCTTTCCAAAAGGAACGAATTAGTTTGCATTCCCACCAGCAGTGTAGAAGTGTTCCCTTTTCTCTGCATCCATGCCAACATTATGGGTACATAATAAGAGTTGTATTGATTTATTGGTCATGTGATGTTTTGATATAGGCATAAAATATATATAGTCAAATCAGGATAAGTGAGTTATTCATCACCTCAGGCATTTATCATTTCTTTGTGTTAGAAATATTATAGAAAGAAGAAGATAATTTGTCAGACTCTTTTCATCATGAAGTAGTTTTTCTTCTTAAATGGGGGGAAAGCCATAAATATAAAAACTTATATTTTTAATTTATATTTTCTTTTTGTAAACATTCAGAACTCTGAACTCTTGTCAAGCAAACACGTATCTATTACATTTCATATGTTTTTCATAATCCTTTTAACTATCCCAGACAATCGCCAGAGCTATTTATATTTCAACAGGGTTTTGTTTCTTTTTAGCTTAAGTTCTCCACCATTTTGAAACTCAAGTAACATTCAACTTCTGAATTTGGGATGTCTGGGATATCGAATTCGATGTAGACAAACCATTGGTTATTGTGATTAATAATCACATTATGGTTTCTTTTGCAGAAATGAGAAAATTTTCAGTAAAAGAATATTTGTACAAATTATTCAAAGAGGAGTAAAATCAAATCTCATAGCTGTAGAAAATAATAGCTAACAAAATTCCGTCTTTATAAAAGTCTTTGGTTATTATATTCCTAGATGTATAAAGCAATCTCCTTTAAAAAAAAAAAAAAAAACCACACACACACACAAACAATCACCATACAATGTACCTATGTGATCATATTGAATACAAAGGGTGTGGCAGGGACAGCAGGAAGCCAAAAAGGAGGTGAAATGATCATCTCTTCTAGGGCTTTGAACCACTTTTTGGCAACTAAAACAAAGACAAAGCATTGACCATTGCTGTAGTAGTTTGGTACAAATATGTCTTATGCACAAGGGTCATATACTTGGCTTTTTCTCTATTGTGATGGATTAAGGTTGAGTCCCATAGCACTATAATATTTGTATTTACAAATAGAAACCACATTTATTCTGAATGCATTTGTAACTAAGTGTACAATTCACAGCTTTATCGCTTGTTTTATGAGTCCATTTGGCTTGGCACAGAAAAAAAATAATTAATCAAGTCTGTAGGTTTCAGGGCCTGGCCTTTATTTATGCAGAAACTCCTTATTTATTAACATTAAGCATCTCCCACTTGGTCTCAAAGAGACATATAGTTACATGGAAACAGAGCAGCTTTCAGTAGATGATTGCACAACTACAGATGCTTTTTTTCCGACACCGTCACAGCTGAGGAGGTCCAACCAAATGAAAAACAGTTCTGATGAAGTGAGAAACAGAAAAGCGGTACCATGCAAACGTTATTACATAATAAAAGGCAGGCCAGCGCACATTTTTTTAAACTCTCTTTATTAAATTTATGTGAATCAAGAGGAAAGGGTGAAAAGTATATTTACTGATGATAAAAATTATTCTCTGGATAGTTTCAGTCATCTCATTTAAAATGTAGCCTTTACAAGTTTCTTGTTTTCTCTACATCCTTTTTTCAGCTCGTTGTCATTGATTCCAAAGTTAAACATTTGGGGTTTAATAAAGAAACAGAATTTGCAGACAGTATGTTCCTAAATAGGTTGTATAATTTCAAGTGATAAAACCCTTAGATGAAAATTAGTAAGCTGTCCTCGCGAATCCTAGTCTTAAAGTATTTTCAGGTGATTCATCTTAATCTGTTTTGACAGCCGTGTTAGTGTGTGTCTACGTGTGTGTCTCCTGTCCCGCCGGGAATAATGCCAGCCCTGTAATCTAAGTGTATGAAATCATGGGATGATAATGCTATCCGTGAAAGATTTCCAGCCTAAGTTATACTCACAGCATCATACGACAGGGACTCCAGCACCCTGATGGATTCTCAAAGTACATGCAGATGTGTTTTTCAATATGCAGTGCTAGAAAGACTGCTTATTCTCCCGGGATGCGCTAATACAGAGACAGATGCAAATGTTACAAAATTTTAAAGCATACATAAATGGATTAAGGACATTCATTTCCTGCTACCAAAAGCTTTTTTTCCTCCAATCTTTGTATATATACAAATGCTCTGTTTGTGTGTCTGTATATATGCACACCTATATGTACTTCTATAAAGTTTTGCCACATATTCAATTGTTTCAGTTAAGGTAATCATCCTTAAGCATATTTATTCATATTCAATCAGGGTATCTATCATCAAATGGAAAATAGTTTTGTTCTTTTCATTTTTGCTATCATTCATTAAACACTCATTGTTTGCTAGAAAACTATGCTAAATATTTAACTTCAATTCTTTCATTTTATCCTTACAATAACTTTATAAAGTAAGTACTCTTATGTCTGTTTCACCCGTGTGTAAATTGTGACCAAGAAACTGGGGTTTGTGTAAGATAACCAACTAGTTGGAGCCCTAGTGGGGAAGCCAAAATCAATTCTAGCTTCAAAGTCAGTGCTCTTAAAGAGTATTTCTGTGAAGTCAGCTATCCAACATACTAACTCAATATATTAGTATGAAATGAATACAAAGATGATCTTGATTAAAAATGTTTTAAATGATCATAATAAATGTATAAAATGAAAGACAATAGAAGGACATTTATTGCTCTCCTGGGTTTCCACCTCTAACTGTCTTCCTGATCCCTCATTCAAACATCTAAAAATATTTGAGAGGAATATAAATCTATCATTAGATCTGAGGTATTTTGACCCTTAACATCTATGCAACATTTCTTTAAATATTGCTGAGGATTTATATTTCCACAGCATTGGCATTCGCTCAGGTTAGTCACCCAGGGCTGCTTTGCAGAACACTGTTCGTTCAGGAGAACGTTTTGCATGTTTAATTTCTGTACGGTGAGTTCCAGAAGTTGTATTCTTCTGGCATATATTTCCCTTTCTGCCTTTGGTACTCTCTTTAGTGGTGTATCCAAGATAGAAAAGATAGGAATGAAATGAAAAAGCCCTATTATCATAAACTTCAGAGAAAACGGGATAATATATTATCAAAGTTTGTTATTTTGTTCAGTCATGTGAAATGCTATTTCCAGCATAACCATTTCTCATTACTTTCCAGGGGGAGGACAGGGAAGAAGCAGCTAGCATTTCTCAAATAAAGCGAGTAAATTCAGAGTCAGGCCTGCAAATAGGTAAGGAATACTTGAAACTCCAATCTACTAGACTTGAGAAAACACTCATTACTCCTTTTTATTAGACAGCAAAGACAGGTATGGTGTCTACCCAGGGCACATAAACCAGTTAAATAAAACATGCTTTGATGCTGTAGCCAATAGATTGTTTTTGACCGAAGTAAGATAAAGTCAATACTTCTTTTCAAAGTGTGGGAAACTAATGAAATAGTACTGACTGTGTAAGTTATTTTCTTCCTACCTGTCTGCCCCACCAGTGAACCTATATAACCCTTTCCTCAAGGACAGAGAGAAATAGTGCTAAGTGTGCAGGGCAAGTAAATATGAAGCCTTTCTGGGACACTAAATGATACAGCATATATTTTTTAGCCCAAGTGTTGGAGAAAAATGAAAATCTTTTTCTGTTGTAATTTTGTGCAGATCTTTTCTGTAGTAATGTGGGAAAAAATAGTAGCTGTGATCACAAAACTGCAAGTAAATATGCCTGATACTAACTCTGAGCAAGGATAATACGAGGGGTGATGCATTTATGCTAGAAAATCATGGTGAAATAACATAATTCTGACATTCTTTAGCCTGAGATACAATGTTGAAACAAAAAGAGAAAGAGTGTGATTTGGAGCTCGGACAGTAAGTGAAGAACAGAATTCAGGTAAAGAGTAGGACGGAGCTTTCCCACAACACATTTAATCAAGAGCCCCATCATTTCCTGGTAATGAGGCATTAAAAGTAAATACAAATTTCTCCTATCAAAACTACAAGGGTGGGTATATGTACCCCTTATGAGTAAAGGATAGAATTTTAGGTGAGCTGGATGTATTTGATGCCTTTAATTGGCATGGAGGTTACACAGGTATGGAAGCATTTATTAAAACCATCCACTATACACTTAAAATAAGTGCATTTTATTTTATGTGACTTATACCTCACAATTTGATTTTTTCAAAGCACTAAAAAACAAGGAGGCCAAAGGTAAAGAAGGCGGGGAGAAAGAGTGGCCCGGGAGGTCTGAGGAAACCCAAGAGAATTTGTGCACTGGACACATCTTGAGCATTGCCTAAAACGCTCTTGACCATTCCCTCTCACTTCTCACCTTCTCTAACATGCTGAGCCAGCCTGGTACTAACAATTTTCCAACCTGAAAGTATCGGGAAATCAATGCCCATGGGAAAATCTTTGACAAATGGGCTAAGAGAGACAATAAGCAAATGCAGTCGATTTTAAAATGCATTACACACGCTTCCCTAGCAAGAGCGAACCTGAAAATATACCTTCCTGTTGGCTTTTCTTCCTTCTCTATTTTATTCCTTTGGTCCTTCACTTCTTCTTTAAGATTATTTTATAATAATGTACTTTTATGCAAGCTATTCTTTCACACACACTACTGTTGAAAAAAATTGCAGGCTGGGACATAGCTGGGAAGCAAGTAAAAATGCAATATGATAATAGGCTAAAAAGTATTAATGGGCTTATTGTGTGCTAGCCACTCTCTCAGATCTCTGTATGTTAACTTATTTCAGTCTCATAGAAACCTCTTATAGGTGAGAAAGCAGAAGCAAAAGAAAGGTAAGTGATGAGTTCCTGCTGAAAGCACTCGACGATGACAAATGCTACGGAAAACATGAAACTGTGGATTTGGCAAGTGGGATGTTACCAATAAATTTTATACAAGAAATTTGGGGGCAGCGCCTGTGGCTCAAAGGGCGCCGGCGGTTCCCATATGCCAGAGGTAGTGGTTTCAAACCCAGCCCTGGCCAGAAACTGAAGAAAAAAGAAAATGAAAAAAGAAAAAAAGAAATTTTGGTGGTGTCATGGGAGGAGAATCCAGATTTGATGAGTCTTTTCAAATATTAACTGAAAATCAGCCCCCAATTGTGCAGATATGTGAATGTCATTACTCTTGGAGAAATAGTAAGAAATACTGTGTTGGATACGTTTAAACAAAGCCTTCATATGCACTCAGATTTAAAATTTCTCTGAATCTCGTCAATGCAGTGAATTTGATAACAGTAAGTTGAAGATACTCTGTAAAGGGATACTCTCCAGGAATTTCCAAAGATATTGCAGTGCAAAAGTGAAACTATAATGAAATGTGTTGATCTAAGAGTAAAAGGTTAATTGAATACAATAGCAATAAGAAGAAACCTAAAAATATTCAAGGCCAGCTTTCGTGATTTTCCTAGCACTTATCACGATAGAACCTTGATATTCCAATGTGAATTTGCCAAAATAACATGTTTCATGTTTTAGTTTTCTTTATGGCCACCCTTGGTTGTATACTATTATTTCTCTACAAATGCTAAATACAAAAATAGGACAAATATGAACATGAAGTTCAATAAAGGATTATTGATTTGAGAAAATGAAAACTTTAACACTTGTCATACTTTTGCCACCCATAGGCCATATTGTTTATCATAAGTAAACTTCAAGACTTCTAATCATTTGTAAAGGACCATGTGATAACGTCTATTATAAGCTTTCAAGTTGGGGGTTATTTTTTTTTTTAAGTGGTAATAAGTTACAAAGTTCAAAACGTAACAAGTTTTAAACATCCAGCCTCAAAACCCTTCCTTCTTGTTTCGACTCTATTCAATGCAAAGGTCAGATTAGAAAATTAGCCAGTGTGTTTGAAAATAAATCCCACTAAATAAGGCAGGAGATGATCTTCTCAGCATACTTTGTCTACCTGTGATCTCTGTTGGCACCTCATTCCCGCTCATATTCTCTTCATCGTAACAAGTACCGTCATCTATCAGGTGTTCATCACTTTAAAATGAAACTAAACTTGAAACAAATTGAAAGCAAAATTTCATAAGATGTCTGTACACTCTAGAAATAAGAAAACGCTTGGCAGGAATGAATATGTTCTGGCAAGACATCTCCTCTCATATTTCAAGGACCAAATTGAAACCATATTTCCGTGGGGTGCAAACATTGATTGCTATATGTTCTTATAAACAGAGAACTACAAACAGCTCTGCTGCGTTCTCTTGATCCTCCTTCACTTTCATGTGAAGGCCAAAAATGTACCAGTTAAAGGAGGCTTCTGAATTCAATTCAAAGAACAGACAGGGGTTCGTATGTCACAGTAGAGGCAGAACATACTCTAGGTAAAAGAAAAACAAACAAAACTACACTTGTGTTCAATTTGAAAGATTTAAACCCATTGTTCACCAATGGGTATAAAATGAGTAAACTCAAATCGTAGACTATCTCCAAGTTTTAGTTACATTGTGAATTTTGTCCTTTTCTCTCTGTCTTCCTCCCTCCAGTAATGGTCACGCCTGGTTATCAGAGTCCAGTGCTAAGTACTTCTTAATCTCTCTCCACTTTATTTTCTTCAGTTTTATCACCCACGAGGCATGTTGCACTGTTTAGCTTCTACGTCCTTTAGAGCTTCACCTCTCGCCATCCTTCTCTCTTTCTCCCACAAGCCCCAGCCACAACTCTTTCAACTGCCTCTCTTTCAACTCCTCAAATACTCCCTAGGTCTTTCTGCCTAGGATGCTAGCACCTATTACTCCCTCTGCAATTTGCCCTTGTGAGAACCAGACCAACGCCATCTTGGGGCACTGCCACATTGTTGTTTACTGCTTAAGCTATGTTCCTCGCCCCTCCAACCCCTCTCTCCACTGGCAGCCCACAAAACCACATCCTGCTGCCTCCTCCGCCCCTGGTGCAAGTAGCTTGGCTTGCAACCATTGCTCAAGCCACCTGCAAGCTGCCAAAGGCCTCAGTTACCCCTAGGCCACTCAAGCCACACCAAGTAGACCCCTCAGATATCCTACCAATCAGAGAGTGACAATACCCTACTCCCCCCTTCTTGCCTTCTGTACCCCATAAAATCCCCCACCATCTTAGGGTCGGGGCCACTCTATCTCCTGCTGCCTCAGGTGTGGATGGCCCAGACCCAGGTCTGCAGTAAAGTGCCTCTTGCTGGTTGCATCAGAATCGGTCTCCAAGTGTTCTGTGGGGAAAATCCCAAATTCCGGGCGTAAAACCTTCATCGTTCCCCTGGATAACTGGTAAGCGTTCTTCAGATTTCACAATTAATGTCACTTCCTCCAGGAAGATGATCCTCCACCCCAAGACTGCTTCAAGACTCCTTAGAGTGTTTTTTCATCACATTCTTTGCTTCTTCATACCACTTACGATTATAACCAAATCATTAAGTTTGAAAGTATTTATTTAATGTTTGAGTGTAGGTTTCTTAAAGGTTAAGACCTTGTTAGTCATTGGATCCTAAGTATCAAAATTAGTGCTCTAAACACTTAAGAGTGTGAATAATTATTAAGAAAGAAAGGTAAGTAGAGAAGGTGGGAGAAAGAAATATAGAATAGAAGAAAAATGAAACAGGAAAGGATGAAAGAGAAATGGAAGGAGGGAAGGAGGAGGGCTGGGGAAAAAGGAGGAAGAAGAGAGTAGAGGAAAGACTGAGTGCCCGTCAGCCAAGTTCTGCTGTGTAAAACCAGAGGGCAATTATCAAACATGTATTTGTATATAATTGCTGAATTTTAAAAAAATGATGTTTAAAATCTGTCTCTGGCCAGTGTCAGGAGCTAAGGGAAAAAAAAAAAATCAGAGAAGTTGAACTCAAATAGCAACAGGTAGAAACATATAGATAGAATCCTGAAATGAGGAGAGCAAGGAAGGGCCAGTGGCCATGAAGCAGCTTTCTTACCAGCTTGGATTTTGTTTCTATGGTAAGCATCTTTCACAAGGGACCCAAATAGAGTAGCTTGACACCTTTCATTTTCATGTGTATTTTGACTCTGGCCAACCTCAACAATCTGGTCACCATATACCACTGCCTGAATGTTTTATCAAGTATTAGACATGTGAATTTCACTTCTAGTAAAGAAAACAAGTATTTTTAGAATTAAATGCTAGATACCCAGAAAAAGGTTGAGTGAGGTTTTCTTTATTTTTATTTGTTAAACAGGTATTGTACAAGTAATACCTGCACATGATTTTTGTGAAAAGTGAACGTTATTGAACTGTAATATTATTTATGACTACTTTCTATATAATTCATGACTATATAGGCCAGGTGGTGGCTCAGACTTTAATTCCAGTACTTTGGGAGGCCAAAGTGAGATGATTGCTGGAGGACAGGAGTTTAATACCAGGCAACATAGTGAGACCCCTTCTCTACAAAAAATAAATTTTTAAATTAAAAAAAAAATTACCTGGGCTTTGTGGCACATGCCTGTAGGCCTAGCTACTTAGGGAGACTGAGGTAGATGCATCTCATGAACCAAGTTTAAGGTTATAGTGAGCTATCATTGGGCCACTGCACTCTAGCCTGAATGACAAAGTGAGACCCTGACTCTAAAAAAGAGAAAGAATGAATAAATGTATTTAACATATAGCCATCATTGTCTTAAAACACCTTCTTCTTTTTTGGAGTATTATGCTTTCCAATTACCCAACAGGAAGGTTCAAATAGGACATTTCAAACTAGAAGATTAAAACATGACTCTTTTGACTATCTGAAGGTACTGTAGTCTGAAAGTTTATGTTTTCCTTATCCCCTGTCAAACTCATATTTTGAAATTTTCAGCTCCACGGCAATGGTATTAGAAAGGCCTTTGGGAGGTAATTAGGTCATGGAGGTAGAGCCCTCATAAATGGGATTAGTGCCCTTATAAAAGAGGCCTAGAGAGAACCCTCTTCCCTTCTGCCTCGTGAGGTTAAAATACGAAAATGGCTGAGGAAATGAGCTCTTACTAGACACCAAATCTGTCAACACCTTGATCTTGGATTGAACACACCAGCCTCTGGAGCTATGAAAAATAAATTACTTTTATTTATAAGCCATCTACTCTATTTTGTAACAGCAGCCTGAATAGACTAAGACAAGAGGTTAGTTGCTAGAATTACTAAAGAGTTTAGTGACAAAAATGTAAATGAAATCTTAGACCCCTATCCAGGTTACAAAAGCCTGCTTAAGGTATTGTGCTTTTCTAAATTTGACCTCTGGGGGCCAGAGTACTGTCTGTGTTAAATCAGCTAGGGTTCACACAATTTCACCCATAGAACAAAATCTGAACATGTTTTGAACTCACAACTTTAGGAAAAGAGATAAGCATTCTTGAATATAATTGCACTGTAGTTTCTGGTCTCCAAATATAGCTGCCATCAATTCTTTCCTTCTCTGTTTATGCCTACATATCACTTTCCAATGTAGATAAGGAGTTTACTTCCCCTTTAGAAAAATCTGGGCCGCCAATGTACTACTTTGACCAATACAATGCAGTCGAAGTGGTACTCTGGGACTTTCAAGGTGAGGTGTTAAGAAGATAGGCAGCTTCTACTTTCTTCCTATTGGAATGTTTGTTCAGGTTATTGATCTCCAAAATATACAGTTAGTTCTTATGGTCTTGTGAAGCAACATCTAGTTTTTAGGATGCTTATTCAGAAAAAAAAATTGTTTTGCTTTTTCAAAAGAAAACAAAATGTAATGGCTCTAAAAATTGCATGATATGAATGTCTTAATTACAAACCAAACATTTTTCCATCATGATCAGTTTCTAATCTGGACCAGCATCTCATCTTGTATTTTACAATAACATCTGTGTTCCATATGACTAAAGAAGGTTCTAGTTAGTCTAGGCCTCTCCCATATTATGGGGTCAATACCAAATCAGAATGTATGTGGATGTGCCATTCTACTCCCAGGTTCATAGATTCTAGGCCTCTGCAACCCCAGTATACCCTCCCTTACATCATTTCAACCACCCACACTTTTGACCACCCACAACTTCTCCCCTCCTTAATTTTAAACTCTCCTGTTTGCCTTTATTTTATCCAGAACTTAACTAGTGTGTTTAACGTCTACATCCATCTTGCTTATTATTTCATTTCATAAAAATTATCTCCCTAATCCCTATTTCCTGATATAGTCTATACTTGTTTATTGTCTCTCATTCCCTTTATACTACAAGATCTATGAAGGTACAAACTTTGATGTATTTACTCTTATATCTTCAGCATCAAGAACAACACCAACCTCAACATATGTGTTCCTTAAATACACGTATTACTTGAATTAATTAGTTACTTGAATTACTTGTGGTGTCAACAGAGCATCCTAAACATAATCTGTACTTAATAAACATGTGTTGCATAAGTGAGTAATGAATAATAATAACTGACACTTACACATATTTCATCTGTCCTAGGTACATGCTAACTGCTAAAAATGGACTAATTTCATTTTATTCTCAAAATGCTTTCGGAGGTAGGTGGCATTATTACTGCCATTTTACAGATGAACAAATTAAATCATGCAAATAGGCAAACAAACCAAAATAAACTGTACATATCGTGGAATTTCAAGCACACAAAAGAAATGGGGAGAAAAAGACTTGAGGATTCTCACAGTTTTCACGATGTAGCAATGAGTCATATGTCCTGTGGCAAAGGAATGGAGTACCTTATAATTAATTCCACGCACAGCAAAACAATTAACTACACTTTGTAAAAAATTACCTATATCTTTAAAAAAATTACTTCTTGTAAAGTTTTGTTTTAGAAACAACTAGAAGGCTAAATGCATAATCTGCTTCCATGGACAAACATGCCTAGCATGACTGGATGACACAAAGCAGAAATAAAGATCCACAGTTCTCAGCTGTCTGTTCTCAAGTATTTCTTCCTCTAACCCATTCCTTCTCCCCAGGGCAAAGTGCATTTAACTCTTCCCACCACTAGAACAATGTCAACCAATGAAACCTCTAAGGTAAACTATTTCTATGACGTTTGGGCCCATCCAAGAGAGCTAGCTAACTGCCTAACTCTCTCTTCACCTACGCAACTTTCACTCCACTTAGTTCTTAGAAGATTACATGTAATACTTTCTTTTTAAATCATCTCATGTTATTATAGTTGAGAACAGAATGTTCACCATCTACTGCAGCACAATTTTGATTCATGCTTAAGATATTTTCTAGGACCTTCAATTGAGTATTTTCAGTGGAGATAATTTATATTACCAATAAAAGTGATGAAAATGGCCTTTGTCTTCACTCCCACTGAAAAAGTAATCACTGATATTCAATAGCGTAAAGGAAACTTAGCCTTACCACTGACTTAAACTTTATGATCTGTGAATTTTAATTATGTGAGTTTTTCAATTGCTCCTGCAATGGGCCTAAATTGTCAAATAAAAAGAAATTAAATTATGGAGAAAGGAATTGGTGTCAAAGAGCTATAAAAAGCCAAGACAAAGGAAAACATGCTATAGCTGGAGTAATTAGGACTTCAGCAGTGGACAGCGCAGAGGTGGCAATATTTTTGAAATCTTTATAGGTTAACTTACAATAGTCACATAGACTTGTTTGTATAAGAAGGAGGTCAGGGAATAATGTCATTGCAAAATTTAGTCAAGTTTTGCCTATCCAGGACCACCTACCAAGAAGGAAAAAAATGAGTTTTCTATTACTCTTCAGTCATAAGCCATACAAAAATCAATGACAAAATTAATTTAGGTATTTTAGAGATAAGACATATACACATCACTTACTTTTGAATGTTATAGAAAATATAAATCCCCATTCCACAAATTATAAAAATATCTGCCTTGATGTCATTCTATTGACTAGTAGAGAGACAAGGACAAGTTTGAAGAGAGGGGGTCCTTGACTAAGCGTCCTTCTGTTTCTGTGCAATGGGTTAGCTTCTTCTCCTGTTTTCTGTCTTACTCCCACTAGCTAAAAGCCTAGCTCTCTCTTCACCTAAGCAACTTTCACTCCTCAAATCACTAAAATCCAGCTGTTATCCCCCTGCAGCTTCACCAACCAAACTGCTTTCAAAATATTTTAGGGACTTATGGCTGAAAATATCAAGAACCTTTTAGTCACTACCTATTTTATTTGGGGTTTTTTAATTAAGTCATCACTGTGTACATTAATGCAGTCATGGGGTACAATGTGCTGGTTTTATATGCAATTTAAAATATTTTCATCAAACTGGTTAACATAGCCTTCATGGCTTTTTTTTTAGTTATTGTGTTAAAACATTTATATTCTACATTTAGTAAGTTTCATATGTACCCTTGTAAGATGCACCATAGGTGTGGTCCCACCAATTACTCTCCCTCCACCCTTCCTCTCCTCTCCCATCCTTTTCCCCATATTCTTGGGTTATAGTCTTGGAGTTCTATAGAAGGACTGAGTACATTGGATCCTTTTTCTTCCATTCTTGAGATACTTTGCTAAGAAAAATATATTTCTTTATATCCTATAATTCCTCTACTAAGTATATATCCAGAAGACCAAAAATCACATTATAACAAAGATGTTTGTACCAGAATGTTTATTGCAGCCCAATTCATAATTGCTAAATGATGGAAGAAGTCCAAGTGCCCACTGACCCACGAATGGATCAATAAATTGTGATATATGTACACCATGGAATATTATGCAGCCTTAAAGAAAGATGGAGACTTTACCTCTTTCATGTTTACATGGATAGAGCTGGAACATATTCTATTTTATTTGTTTTGCAATACTTGCCATCATCTCCTGCTCACTCCTTAGCTTTCTAATAAACTGGTTTTCAACTCACATTTCTATACTCTTCTCCATCTTGTCAATTAACTCCTGGTCCTCTAATATGTGCCACAACAGTATGCAATCAAGGTTTCTATCTTCTGCTCTTTGAGTCCTCCCTGATTCCCAAATCTTTATATCTCAAGTCCCATAAATCCATATCCAACAACCAAATGAACATGACCCACTTGGATTTTCCATAGATTCTCAAACTGAGCATGTGTCCAAAGGAACTTACCTCACCCCTCCTCCCCATTTTCTAAGTGAATGATGCTGCATTCCTCAGGTACCAGAGTATGAAACTTGAGAAAGACTTCCTTTACTGCTTGTCTCCTACCCTCACATTGGTTCAATCTGGGCATTTTTTCCTACATTTTATAAATACCCATCAATATATTTCTTCCTCTCAATGCCCACTGCTGCCTCTGGATCATGTCATCACACTATGCATATCCCTTCTTTAATCTTCTTCCTATCTGTCTTCTATACTGCTTACAAATTACTATCTTTCATAGAGCAGATGTAAGTACTTCCCCCCTATTTAAAAGCTTATCACATCCAAACATCTGTTCTATAACATCCAAAGATTTTGCCAGAATCTTGAAGGCCAAGATAAGGCAATAAGATTCTATTTTAAGTGCAGTGAAATTCACTGAAAGGTTTTATTCAGGTGCATGTATTAATCTGATTTAGGGTGCTATTATTGTTTGAGACAGAGTTTCACTTTGTTGCCCAGGCTAGAATGCCATGGTGTCAGCATCACTCAAGCAACCTCAAACTCCTGGCTTCAGGCAATCCTCCTCCGTCAGCCTCCTGATTAGCTGGTACAGGCACCCACCACAATGCCTGGCTTACTTTTCTATTTTTAGTATAGATGGGGTCTCACTCTTACTCAGGCTAGTCTCCAACTTCTGAGCTCAAGCAATCTTTCCAGAGTGCTAGGATTACAGGTGTGAGCCACTGTACCCAGCCCTAATTGACAAACTGATATCATCACTCTAGCTATGGAGAATGCATTATAAGATAGCAAGATTAGAAGCAAGGATACCCTCAAGGAGGCTGGTAGTCCAGGTGATGGCAAGTTAGGCTGTCCAGCTAAGAGTTTGAATTTAAAGACAAACAGGTGCCTAAATTCAATTCTATGGGTATAGAAACAATATGTCTTGCTATTAGTTTTAATAATGCAGAGTAAGGAAATGAAAAAGAAAAGACTCAAGTGGCTCAATAATTGTGCTGATTACTCAATTTGAGAAGAAGACTATGAAAGGGAGTTTTTATGGAACAGAGTGGGGGACTGGGGAAAATCAGGTAATCCATTTTAGACACGTTTAAATCTGAGATTCCTACTAGACATTGCTATGGACTGAGTTGTGTCACCCCCCCATCCCCTAAATTCAAATGTTAAAACCATAACCACATACATAACAATATTAGAGATGTGGCCTTTAAGGGGGTGACTAAGGTTATGTGAAATCATAAGGTAAAGCCCTGATCCAATAGAACTGGTGTCCTTATTAAAGGGGGAGAGATACCAGAGATTTCTTTTTCTCCACCATGTGAGAACACAGCTATCTGTAAGCCAGGAAGGGAGCCCTCAGCAGAGTCTGAACCCCACTGCCCCTTAATCTTGGACTTTCCTGCCTCCAAAGCTTTGAGAAAATAAATTTCAATTTTTTAAACCACCAGTCTGTGGTATTTTGTTGTGGCAGCAAGAGTTGACTAATACAGACATCTTGGTAAGAAAATAGTTTATGATACTACCTGATTTTATTTTTCTCCTCAGATATCCATGCCATTCTGCACCCAATTGAATTAAGGTAACAATCTGACTGTAGAATCCAGAGAATAGAAGGAGACATTATGTCTTTGGCTCCTGTTAAAATGTAGAGAGGCTCCCTAGCACTGGTAAAGTGTTTGGGAGAAATAATAAGGTAGATCAAGCCTTTGCCCTGACTATTACCTCATCCCATTTCTCTCCTCAAGCAGCCAGAAAAGAAGGATCCCGAGTTAAAAGGGAACAAAGAAGTGATGAAAGTAGAGAGGTCAAGGGGGGTTGAGGCTAAATGCACCACATGGGTAGGAATGGGGACTAGGTCAGCAAAGAGCCACAGTGAGAAACACTGGTCAGGCACCTAGGAGCCATGTGGAAGTCATCATCTGATGAGTGCCCTGGCCTACTTTTATGCAACTGTTGTCCATCCCTTGTGCCCTGATGCTGTGAAAGCTGTTCTTTTCATTGATGACTAATAAAAGCATCTCTTTAATAGTCTCTGGCACTTCTCCCAGCCACTGCTCAGCAGGAGTGACTCCTCTTGGTCCTTCATATTTTGTTTGACCCTTCTCTGACTTACCACATATGGTCAAATAGACAAGCCATTACACAAAATGCAGGGGATTCATAAACCTTGAGAAAGCCCTGGACACTTAGAGGGGAGAAGATGGTCGGGGAGGGATGACTTCTTATACACGCAGTGAATAGAATTAAATTCCAAATGAGACTATGTTGTGATTCTTCCTAAACTAGACAATGATGAAATATATTCAAGTAGGTAGTTGGATATGAGTCTCAGGCTCAAGAGAGTTATAACACAAAGAGAAATGTAATGCCATGGAAATGAATAGGATCACACAAGGAAGCCCAGTTCCAAAGAATAACAACAGCTAAAGACCATTAAAGAATGAAGAGAGTGGCCAGTGTGGTGGGAAGCTAGCCAGGAGAGCATGTACAGAAGTCAAGGGAAAAGAGGGTGCAAAGAAGGACCTTAACATCATGCCACACGTTGTTGAGAGAGCCAATAAGGACAGAAAAAGAGTTCATTAATTTCAGTGACATAACAAAATAAAAATATAGAAATAAAGCCAGACCGGAGGATACTGACGAGTGATGGAGGTGAGGAAGCAGAAATGGAGAGTGTACAGATCTTTCAATAAATTTGGATATAACATGGGACACAGAAATAAGTTGGTAGTTAAAGGGAGTACTTAAAGGGTTAGTTTCTTTCTTGTCTCCTCTTCCTCCTCTACTACCATCTTTTTTTTTTAACATGGGAGATAATCAGAAAATGTTTAAGCTAATGGAAATACTCCAGCAGAGAAGAAGAAATTAATTATCAGAGAAAAGCAATATTAGAGATAAATGTCTATACAAGGCAATTGTGGAGGCACTGGCTTGATGGAAGGAAGGACACTGCCTCCATGGCAATAGTAGGAAAGAAAGAGAAGATAGTATGGTACGGGGAGCCTATACATTTGGTGGCAGGAAGATGCAGGAGTTATTATAGGGTCTTCTATTTTTAAAAAAATGAGGCAAGATAATCAACTAAAAGTATATAGTAGATAAGGCAGTGGGGTTGAGGAGAGACGAAAAACTGGTAAGAGTTGCCTTAAAGAATTCCAAATTGAGAAAGACTTAGCAGAATTACTGAACATTGTTAAGAATTTATTTAATATTTGTAATCACAAATCTAAAATTAAAACCACTGGCCTAGTTGTGTGTTTTTTCTCCAGTAGTGTTTTGAGTCCAGAAGAGATGAGCATGAATGTTTTTGCAGGTATTCGGTAGAGGAAGAAAGGTAAAGAATCTGAGGGTATTTTGTGACCATGGTAAGAGGATGACTTTCCTCTGAGATTACACTGCTTCCTGGACGCACTTGGAGCCTCTCTGTTATCACACCGAAATGTGAGTGCTGTTTCTGTGTACACTCTGTTATTAGAACATAAAACAGTAGTTTCTATTTCAGCTCTATAGTTTCAAAAATCAGCAGGCACTAAAATGTTTCCTGAGAAAGTATATGAAGAATCTTGGGAGATACGGCAACATAGAAATATATTTTAGTCGATATCTTTTAAATCACAGAAGATAGATAGTGAATTTAAATACCTGCGTTCCCATGGAAATGCAAAACACAGCCATAAACCCTTCAATGGCCAAATCCTAAGAGGAAAAAAAAATGTGGTGAGGGCACAGAATGCTGAAAATGTGTGAGGCCCAGGAAGAGCAGTGGGCCCTGAAGACCAATGCCTTCTTCAACATGGGCAGAGGTAATATAACATTGACAAAACAATCCTCTGATAGCTAATGGCTACATGATCTATTTCAGAATGCTAGGGTTTCAGAGACAAGGGGTGTTTTACAACCACCAGAAGGAGCTCCTTGTTGTAACATAGAAAGTTAAAATACACCCAGCACCGAGTTTTAATTACAAGGGATCATAATAACTTCTCTTGTCTAAGTGCAGGTAAAAGTAACTTCAAGAAGTGTATTAGGAAACTGACCATTTGAGGTAGGGAAAGTAAAGCATTTACATGCAAAAATTAGTTTGTTTCAATTTATTGAGTACCTACTGTGTTCTAGGCATTGTATTCATTTGTAAGAATTCCAAGTACATAGCTTATGGGAATAGCTTTCCTTAAGCAGGAGCAATGTGTTATGTTTATTGTGTGCAACTCTGTGTGTATAATAAATTATATATCCCTACATTCTATGTCAATTTTTCCCAGAAATTGTTCCTTAGAATACTAGAGCCCCATGAGACTTTTAACATTGTTCTAAGAAGGAAGAGTTTCCAACATAAATAAGTTTTAGAAGCATTAAGTTAAATGGATTTCTTTATGAAACAACTTCTAGAAGACTTCAAAGTGCTGATCTAAGGAGTAAAGGAAAAATAAAGTAATCGCTACCAAACTTATTTGATTGTAGACTAATTTTTCATGAAACAACTTTTAACAACTCAGATGATTAATGTTTCATTGCTTAAGAAATTCTAAATCATTTCTTACTGTATGTTTTCTATTAAATATGTATAGTGTATATTATATATGTACACTCACATGTTAATTATCTTCTATTCTCATTTTTACCCCAATTTTGAACAAATTGTGGAAATATTTTATCATCTGTTCATTTTTTAAAAGTAAATGTTTTATGCTAATTATAGATATTTTAATAAACAGCAAGTAACTATAATTATATATATCCTTTAGAAGTTTTATAAATAGGACAATGGAGAAAGAAAGAAAACATGAAATACTTTCTCTCAAACTGATATACCAAGTAAATGTTTTTCATGTCTCAGAAGAGGTACCCTTCAAAATATCAGTTAAACGAAGTATTTTACAAATGCAAGAAATACTAGGCATTATTTCAAACTCTTGAACATTAGTAAAATTGTTCTTGATGTTTTACCTGCATGCCTTTAGCCAAAAATATCACAGTACTCTACAAACATTTCTTATGTTTTATTTCAAAACTCATTATGCCCAGAGAAACTCAGTTTGGCTAACACAATTGGAAATGTTCATATTTGTTAATTTTAAGCTTTCAATCCTTCCTAGATTCCACCATGTTTCCAGTACTACATCAGTCATCTTCAGCTCTGTAGAACAAGGCAAATTGTTAAAGCCCAAGTGTGGCAATTAAATGGTTAATGTAAATGCATGAACGGTCAAACCAGTTGATTCAGGGATTTGTGTTACATTTCAGGATTTATTTATCCTCAGGGATTACGTTTACCATATCTTTTCACTTTGGCACAATTGGCATGCACTTAAAAAGTCATTTATAATGAAAGTAATTCAGAGTCAAAGGGAAGTCAATGAGGCCCCAAAGAATATAAAAATAATGATACTCTGAGGACTCTCATTGCACCCCATTTAAACAGAACCAAAAAGGGATAAAAAAGAGATTATGCACTATCCATTCTGTTTTAAATACACTGAGTTTTTTTAAAAATCATCATTAATGTTTAAATACCTTTAATGGTTTCCCATTATCTGCAGTATAAAGTCCAGACTTTAATTTGGCCAATGTAATCTGTCACCATGTATTTTTTCCCTCTTCACCCCTCACTACACTACCCAGCTCTTCAGGTTATACTCAGATTCTCACTGCTCCTTAAAGTACCCATTCACCTCCAAACCTTTGCACACTGTTCCTAATGCCTGAGATTCTGTTCTTTTTCCCTACCTCTCAAGACCCAGGGAAGATATTCCATCTTCTCTGAACATTTCTTGGACTCTCCTGAGGCTATTTCTTTCTTCTTTTTACTCATAGTATTTTAAACATTTCTCATCTATTTTTTTCTCCTGTTAGACTGAATTTCTTGAAAACAGGGACAAATGACTTATATACTCTTTCTTGTGGCTCTACCACCTAGTCCAGTAGCTGGCCCACAGAGAAAACTTAACAAATGTTTGATAAGCAAACATTAAATAAATGTTTAAATGAACAACTTGAGCTAAAGTATAGTCCTAATATTTTATTATTTAACTGTCATTAAGAGGTAAATTGAGATATAAAAAGATTTTTACCTGGGATCACATCATCACCTTACCATTGATACAGTTTTTCAGAGTATAAGTATTTTCCTTTCCCGACTTTAACTCTACCTAATATTATATTTGACCAAAAACACAAAAAAGAAGTTCAACCAACTTGATTTTTTAAATTTTTATAATGTATTAACAATATAAAATTTTTTCAAATTCTTTATTAGTTTTCCATAATGCAAAGAATATAAAATGTATAATTTGGACCATTGTCATTGATTTCGTTGAAATTATTCTTAACAGTGGTAATGACTGAAAGGAGGTCTTTTCACCACAATGTTTCTGCAAAATAGAAGCATAAAGCCTAGAAGTGCCTAGATAAATTGCCTCAGGCCCTAACATGAGTTTCATTCTATATCTAAAGGTTTATGATTCTTCTATTGCAGCCTGAAAAACTGGAGCCATCTTAACTCTTCTGATTTCTCCAAAAAGACACAGGGCTTTTATTATGGGATGATCGCCATAAACTCAGTCATATCCTTCTAGTTCATGAAGGTTGCAATATAATCCCACTAGTTACTCTCATCTGCCTTAAGAAGCTCTAAAAACCCTACATGGTTTCAAACATTTGTCTACAATATTTGTTGAATGTCTTATTTTTTTCTGGTAATGAGCTCACTTGAGAATTTAATAGTTCATTTAGAATAAGTAGTCAGTAGAGTTGAGCAGTTAAAACTATTGGCATTGGAGGCAGTATGCAAAGCCAATAACCCTAGCTGTGACACCATACTGATCTTATAAGCCAACTGCATGCTATCTGATCAGTGCTACCCCGAGCTTGACCCAAAAATACATAAGTGAACAAATAAGAAGCATAGGAATGATGATCAAAGAGATAATATGATGTTGAAAATGATGGTGATAAAAAAGGCAATCTTCTGCACATAGAACTAAAATTCTGTCACTGAAGTTGCAAGCGTGGTGCTTTCTCCACCATGGTGAATACATAGCAAATTCTTGTGTTATTTGAACTTCCTTAGGCTCATACTTACATTGAGTTAAAAAACCATAAATATTCATAGAATATCCTTGAAGACATTTTATTATAAACACCAAGGGATAAAATAAAGTTTTCCATTTAAACATACCATCTCAAAGGCTCAATGACAGTTTTCAACGTGCAATAAATGCCTCAAAACTGAAGTTATTGAATTTTTAATACTAAATTCATCCCTAAATATTTTCTCATACATGATTCTCTTATATTTGTAGAATAATTTGGAGAAGTTATAATTTACCAACAACTATGAGAGAACTTGACTTATAATAATTTGATTTCGGTTCAGACACAAATTTCAACTGACTATACCATAAGGTTAGTTTGCTAGATGGAGCCTCACCTACTAGCAAGCATCTACCTTTCAATATTGTTCATTATTCTCTCATTTTGAACACAAATAATAACACTTCTAAAAATACTTGGATTTATTTCTTGGGGAAAAGACCCCTAAAAATAAAATCAACCACCAGTTGTTACTATGGAGTGAAGTGAGTGAAGCAGTTGCACAAACCCAGCATAAAATAGGTGGACATGAGGAAACATGCCCAGGTTAGACAAGAGCTCAGAATAAAGTGAGTTTTCTTTCCACACCCACACCTACACTCACGTTTCACCAATTTTATTTTGGCTGAAGTATGATGTTAGTGCTTAGGGATGATATATGAGTTTGGGACAAATTACGACAGCCTATAGCAAATTTGCTAATGGCTCTATGTTGTGCGTAATTCTACCATATTTTCCACTGGATGTAAGAAAGAATAATTTGCTAAATTACTTCTATCAATGCTTTAACCTGTGTAAAATCATGAATATAATAATAATAATAAATATTGTAAGGATGATGGTTTTTGACCTAAATTTTATGTGGGGAAAACATCAAGAGTCTGCAGAAACATATCTCTGAAGCTATAAGCAGCACATTCCTAGTACAGGCACAGGAATAATTTTTATCATGTGGCAAGATTATTTTTCATTTGAAGAAACATAAAACCTTACATCATTTGAAGCAAATTAGAAAGGTAGCATCTTTAGACCATAATTTCATACATTACCCTCCCAAGCTAAAGAAACAAATAAAGATGGTTATTATAAAATAATATTCAGGCAAGAATGAAGATGGTTAGAAGAAATTACCTTGGTGAGAATATATAATGGAGAAAGAACACAAAATTTTTGGTGGCCAAAGCCAGAATGAGCTCAACTTCAGGGCAATGCAGCCAACAGAATAATTAAGCAGGTTTATTTACCATCTGCAAAGTACAGGGCACCAGGAGGCCAAGTTTCCTTGGCACACATATCTGAAAGTGCAGATCATGGCATATCTCTTTTGAGACTCGTTTAATAAATGTTTTGACTAAAAGTGTAGAAATATATTGCTTTCTATAACTTTGAATTTAAGGTTCTGCTAATATATCAAATATGCACAAGCCATTTTTATGGCTCAGTGTCAATTAACACGGTGCCCCGTTCCTCTACTATCCTGACATACTCCTAGCCTTCCCAACCATGATATTTGATGACATAAACACAGTGAAAAAGAGCTAAACCACAATAACTAAGAAAATGACATGAAGGCTATGTTAACCAGTTTGATGGAAATGTTTCAAATTGTATGTGAAAACACCACACTGTACCCCAGAAGTACATTAATGTACATAGTTACCATTCAATTAAAAAAATAAAAATAAAGAAAAAGAGCTAAACACTGATGCCAATGGCCAAAGGATTAAAACATCCTTATATTACATTGCTGAATGATTATAAGCAATAAGTCATTAGCCAGTGAGGTAAAATCTGAAGAGTGAATTTTTTTAGAAAGTCATATTATTGCAGGCAGGGTTTCATCCAAAGATGATAGAGTGATGCACGCTGTGAGAGCTACATGGAAAGTGAATGGTGAAGATTTGGGGGGGCATGATTGTAGGTCATGAAGAACAGTTGGTTAAAGGTACAGAAAACCAGGGAATTGGTTTTGACGTGGCAACAACTACAATATTCAACAAGAGCAAACTGTTTTGGACCTTTGAGAATATGCTGAGGTATGCAAATGCAGAGCTGCTAATATATGTATTTATTAGTTGAAATTAATAAATATGTTAAATATACTCTAGGAAATGCAAAAATAATTGCTAAAAGCAAAAGCAAAAAGATAAATGTAATTTGTAACATACTTTAATGTTATTTTGCAAGTCACTTCCCTTCTGGCATGCGTCTATGTGTATACTATTATTTTACCACCCCCTTCTTCTAGAAAGATTAATGGTGCTGACTCAGCAGGTCAAAAGGCCCTTGTCCAGCCATTGTGAGCCAAGTTTACCTGCTTTTCAATGTATTTTACCATTGCTCTTATCTGCTGTATATATGCATGATAAAATAGAAATTGTCATCCAAAATCACCATTGTCATTGATGCCTCAGTTTGGCAGATTCAGATACATTTGAAAATAATCTTGCAAATTATAATTATGTTCACAGTGACATTTTATTTTTGTGGAAACTTTATGTAATTGATTTATAAATGGTTTCATTCCAATATTAACAGAAACAACAAATCTGAAAGAATCATATTTTTTTTTCAGTTATACATTGCTGCATGGGGGGAGTGAAGTATATATCATAAGGCTATTTGAAAACTTGGGGATTCATCAATTTTCAAGGGGATAGCCCAAAGGTACACCAGAAAGTATCACAATTGACCTTCACTTCTATCCTTTTGGAATGAAAATAGGATCTGTGTATTCTGTCTCTCATTTAAGTTTTGCAGTCCTATTATGATTTGTAAGTGGATACCCCAAACTTTCAGAATCTAACGTTCTCATTTATATAGTGATTCTACAAAAGTTTCAATGCTTACAGAGTAGGCAGAGTTATTTCTACAACATTAGTGTTTCATTTTAGTTGACCATGTGGGTACCTGTTCATCCTTAGGGGTAAGTAAAATTTATCTCTTTCCCCAAATCTACCCATTTTTTATCTCTACTCCTCTCCTCAAGGAGAGTCAGGACTTGCATAATGATTAAACTCCCAAGTCTCACATTGGTCACAGTGTCACTGGCTAGAGTTTTTAAAAGGCCTACTATGTAGAGCTTCCTTAAATATGGCCCTTTTGAATATATTATTTTGTCCTACTCCGCTTTGCTGCAAGCATAGATACTGGTGACCCAGGCTAGGAATAGATATAAGCCCTCACTCCTTACCCTAAGTTGGCCTTTTCTCACAAAGAAGTAGCAAGACCAGGTATTTGGATTTAAGCCTACAGGATGGAGATAAGTATTAAGGTGTGTTTTAGGGATAAAACTAAAACATGTGACGAGAGAAAGTGAGCAGCTCCTATGAGAAATAAGAAAGTGAGTAGGATAAAGTGATAAGAGAATCTTTGGAGGTTTTGCTGTGTGGGATACAGTGTAATTTCCTCTTTGCCAACTTCTCAGGAGATCTGCGATAAAGATGCTATTTTTGAATTTTTATGAAGTTATAGTTGTATTTCTTTTAGACACAGCTAAAGGTCGACTTAAGGCAATCCATTTTTCTCTAGTTTTTGTGGATGATCCTGAGAACTTGGCCAAATACTATTGTCCAGTTTTAGTAGTTCCTATATATTGGTCTTTTGGTGAGTTAATGTGTTCTGAAAACTTAAGTCCAACATCATCATCATTTGTACAAAAAAAAAAAAAAAACCTTGGGGATGATATAAGTTATTCCATTTAAAGATAGGAAGAAGGATTTCAGGTTCCCAAAGGATTTTACACAGAAAATAAATTATGTTGATATAAAATTACATACAATTTTAAACTCCCTGTTTGATAAAAATAAAATCTTAATAAAAAAACCAGTAGCCCTTTGTTGAGATCTTACCCTATACCAATTTCAGATTTAAGTGCTTTACATACACTGTCTTAATTTAACCCTCTTACCAACACAACTAAGGCAGATGCAGTTTTGATCCTGTTGTACAAATGAGGAACTAGGAAAATGGAGTCTGACACCTTGCTCAAGGTCATGGTGAGTCAGAGGCAGAGGCAGAAACCGAAGCAGTTTGACTGACTGCAGAACTGTGCCCTTAACTGTTGTCTTACATAAATATTGGTTTCAAATAATTGTTTAAAATAAAATCTGTCTCTTTAAATGAGCCCATGGTATTATGTAATAATGTCCATGTCAAAAATAGTATTTGATATACCTACCATCAACATTAAGATATAATATATTGAGTCTTTTTAAAAAATTGATACTGTGCTGACTATTGATTACCAATTGTTCCAAATTCACCCTTCTTGCTACCTTTGTAAAAATGGATCTGGACCCTTTAAATATTTTTTCTTTGCTGCCTGGCACTGAAGCTCTCTCATTAGATGGCACTGAAAAGATACAGCAGCAGAAAAAGAGTTGTGTTTCCCGATTTCCATGTTCTCACTGGGCAGGTTCTTACAATACAGTGTCTACCAGTGCCTGGCCATGAATTTCCCCTTTAGATACTGCTCTCATAGTAGAATACCTCTGATAGGATGCTTCCCCATGATTAGCTTTTTCTAGTATACCATAGGGTGGATCTGTCTCAAATTCCACTGATGTAGTATTACAGTGACGTCTGTGCCATCCTCCAATAATCTGAATCTCAGCCTAGGGAATGGGACCTCCTTATTGGGGGGCTATCTCAGTTCTAAGAACAGTATTTTATTTTATGTATTATTCATATACCCATTAGTATTCCCCTATTACTAGCCAATCCCATGCTAAACCAACCTTCTGATACATATGCACTTAATAATATGTTCCATTAAACTTTGTCTATTTATATTACTGTGTGGTTTCTTTCTCCTAATTGGGCTCTGACAGATAGAAATAGTTATCTCAAATGAGAAGTCAAATTAAGGGTAGTTGTAAAAATCAATTAACTAGATATATTTTATTTTAAAAAATGTAAAAAGAAGACCAAGTGCAGTGACTCACTCCTATATTATTAGCACTCTGGGAGGCTGAAGTAGGAGGACTGCTTGAGCTCAGGAGTTCAAAACCAGCCTGATCAAGAGAAACACCCCATCTCTACTAAAAATAAAAAATTTAGCTGGGCATGGTGGTGAGCACCTGTACTCCCAGCTTTCTGGGAGACTGAGACAAGAAGGTAAGGTCATTTAAGTCCAGGAGTTTGAAGTAACTGTGAGCTAGGCTAATGCCACCACACTATAGCCTGGGGCAACAAAGTGAGATTCTGTCTTTAAAAAAAAGAAAAGTACTGGAAAAAGATCTAAAATATGTTATTTACAAACAAAAGTGAAATTATGTATTTATTATATTTGTAATTATTCACTTAGCAAGAAATGTTAAACGCAATAATCATAAACCAATTCAAGTTGAAATCTGTAATATTTTTATATTTTATTACTTTTATCTTATTATTTTATTATTAGTTTTTATAGTATTTAAGGAAAGCACCTAGCATGCATATGATGACTATATATTACAAAGCATTTAGGCTAACAATTATTTAAACTTAATCAAATAAAGCCCCAATATATATCAATAAAATTTAATAAATGTATGCTATAATCATTATCTGACTCTGCAGTTCAATATATGTTTAAGTGACTTTTTCTTTTGGCCACAAATATAGCTTACGCCTGTATTGTGCAAAGCCTTGGGAATGTTTCAAGCCAAAAAGTAAGAAAAAAAATTAGTTGAGTTTAATTTCTTTCAGCCAGTTATGCCTAGGGAAATACATATTGGAATGTAAGAAAGTCAATTCTCATGTGTTTGAAGTGAAAAATTAATCAGAAAGCAGCAAGTTTGTGGAATCTCATAATACATCTATTGGTAATGTTAAAAATTCATAAAAGTTAAATATAAGGCAGTGTTGGCAGAGCGTAGCTGATTTTCAAATATGATGAGTTACATCACAGGTCTGACCTCTTCACTTCCCACAACTAAATGGCCAGCGTCGAGGAGTGCTTACTGAGGAGTTCATTGCCCATTGAAAACATCTGACTCTTAAACTTTTGTTTATGCATAGAAGTGTGACTTTAAGGACTGGAAAAATCTATGTTAACAAAAGCTAAACTTTTCTGAGACTTAAGACCACCCTGTGCTGTGACTTGCTCAGTTCTCATAAAATAAACTGGGTCTTACTTTGTCATTACTTAGGAGAAAGACCACCAAAGAAAATCCAAGGTGCGACTACATGCAGTGATTCAATAAACAGCCCCTTTTTTGGAATCAGCATTTAGTATTGGCTTCAAAATCACATTCAAAGCTTTCAAAGCTGTCTCAACCACACACATAGTCTACATAGACTGCTTTGGTTCTCTGCTTTTTAACTTAGACATTGACCTCTGAGAGACATTGGAGAAGTCAAGGATTGAAAACAAAAATGCTGTAAGATTAATTCAACTCTGAGGGTGCTGGGAACATAGAAAGTTTGAATGTACTGTCTGTACTCAGATTCTTTCTTGATAAAATCTTGACTCTCTCACTTGGTACCTTTACCCTTAGGCAATTCACATATCTTTCCTGAGCCTTGGTTTCCTCATCTATAAAATAAACATACTAAGTACAACCTCATAGAGTTCCTGTGTAGAATAAAGGGAATAATCTATATACAGAGTCCCAAATTACATGTCAGTTCCCTTTCCTACTATCCTCAATCCTGGGAACCAACTATTCTGGCAAAAATTAGGTAATGACAAAAAGGAGTAGGGAGGTGTAAAGGAAAGTATATAGTCATAAAAATTAGAGTTAAAAAAGGAAAGTAGAGGGCATCACAGATTTGTTACTGTCCTCAAATTATTTTTTTCTTCTTTATGCTCAAAGCTTTCTGACATTACATTTCTTGACATCAAGTAACACACTGGAAAAGAAAACAATGAAATATACTTTACAATACAATCCACGCAGATTTTATCAGAAAAATGACTGGTCCCAGGTATTACTATTTTTTTTATAAAACATGGAAATCTTCTAGCTTAATAGGCAAAGAAATGTCCATATGATCTGAAAGAGTCTAAGTATTAGAATGCTCTTACTGTTTTAAATTATGTGGCATAAAATCAGCCACACTAACCACAGGCAGTCCTCAAGTTAGGAACAGGATGGGTTCTACAGACTTGTTCTTAAGTTGAATCTGTACATAACGTAGAACAGTGACATTTACTATTACCTATACTAGCCTCCATTTGTAAGCATGAGTTGTATATCAGTTGGGTGTTTTTAACTCAGGAACTGTCTCTATCTTAAGAAAAAATGAAAAAGGAGATATTACCAGCTGATACTACAGAAATACAAAATATCATCTGTGAATATGAGAATCTCTATGCACATGAACTTGAAAACAAAGGAAATAGACAAATTGCTGGAAACACAACTTCCCAAGACTCAATCAGGAAGAAATAGAATTTCTGAATGGATAAAGAGCAACAAGATTGAAGCAGTAATTTAAAAATCTTCCATTGTGAAAAACCTCAGATCAGAAGAATTCACAATCAAATTTTACCAGACCTGCAAAGAAGAGCCAGTACAGATAATACAGAGATTATTCCACAACATTGAAAAGAAGGGTATCCTCCCCAACTATTCTATGAGGTCAGATCACTTTAATATCAGTACCCCCCCAAAAAAAAATCTACAGATCAATATCCCTTATGAACAGAGATGCAAAAATGCTCAATAAAATACTAGCAAACAAAATTCAACAACACATCAAAAAAATAATCTACCATGTCCAATGGCTGTCATCTCAGGGAGACAGGGATGGTTCAACATATGTAAATGAATAAATGTGATTGATCACAAAAACAGAAGCAAAAACAGAGACTATATAATCATCTCAATAGATGCAGAAAAAAAGCATTCAACAAAATATAGCACCTTTTTATTATTAACACCCTCAACAAACTAGACATAAAAGAAACATATCTCAAGATTATACATGCCATATGTGACAAACTCATAGCCACATCATACTGAATGAGAAAGAGTTGAAAACATTCCGACAAAGAACTGGAACAAGAGGGCTCCCTTTTGCCACTTTTATTAAACATTTCCTAGCCCGAGCCATCAGGCAAAAAAAAAAAAAAAAAGGAAATGAAAAAAAAAAAATTAAAGGTATTCAAATCAGGAAAGTAGCTTTCAAACTATTGCTTTTGCTGATAATATGATCTTGTATCTAGAAAACCCCAAAAAGTCCACCAAAAGACTTTGAAATTAATAAATAAATTCAACAATGTCTCAGGTTACAAAATTAATGTACATAAATCATCCCATTCTTATTCACTAATAACGATCAAGCTGAGAGTCAAATCAAAGACTCTATACCACTCACAATAGCTACAGAGAAAATCAAATACGTGGGCATATACTTAACCAAGGAAGTAAAAGATCACTGCAAAGAGAACAAGGAAACGCTGAGGAAAGAAATCACAGATGACACAACTAGAGAAACACACCATGCTCATGAATCAGTAGACTCAACATTGACAGAATGTCCTTACTGCCCAAACTGAATCATAGATTTGATGCAATCCCCAACAAAACACCAATGTCATATTTCACAGATCCAGAAAATATAATTCAGTGCTTCATTTGGAACTGAGAAATAGCAACAATGGCCAAAGAAATCTTAAGCAAAAAGAAGAAATCTGGAGGCATCACATTGCCATACTTCAAACTGTACTATAAGTAGATAGTAACCAAAATAGCATTGTATTGGCACAAAAAATAGAGACCTAAACCAATGGAATAGAACAGAAAATCCAGATATAAAACCATCCACATACAGCCAACTAGTCTTGACAAAGCAGGCAAAAATATACATAGGAAAGAAACCCTATTCCATAAATGGTGCTGGGAAAATTGGATAGACACATGCAGAAGAGTGAAACAGGATTCATATCTTTTACCACTTAAAAAAATTAAGTCAAGACAGATAAAAGACTTAAATGTAAGGCTTGAACAATAAGAATTTTAGAAAAAATGTTAGAAAACCTCTTTTCTAATTTTTTTGGCCTAGGCAAAAAAATTATGAAGAAGACCCCAACAGCAATCACGGCAACAATAAAGATAAATAAATGGGACTTGATGAAATAAAAAGCTTCTGACAAATAAGGAAATAATCACTGGAGCAAATAGACAATCTACAGAATAAAAAAAAATATTCCCAAGCTATACATCTAAATCATGACCTACAAAGAACTTAAGCAAAAGACATGAGCAGAAGTTTTTCAAAAGATAGACAAATGTCCAATAAACATATGAAAAAATGCTCATAGCCACCAATTATCAGGGAATTGCAAATTAAAATCACAGTGTGATATTACCTTGCCTTGTTAGATGGCTTTTATTAAAAAGTCCAAAAATAATAGATGCTCACAAATGCAGAGAGAAAGGAACACTTATATGCTCTTGGTAAGACTGCAAATTAGTATAAACTCTACAGTAACCAGTATGGAGATTCATCAAAGAATTAAAAGTAGACCTACCATTTTATCCAGCAATCCTATCACTGGTTATTTATTGAAAGAAAACAAAGTAATTTTTTCAAAAAGATACCTGCACTCAAATGTTTATTTCAGCACAATTCACCGTTTCAAAGGTGTGAAATCAACCCAAGTACTCATCGATTCATAAGAAGATTAGCAAAATGTAGTATACTTATGCTTATGGAATGCTACTAAGCCATCAAGAAGGATGAATTAAGCCCTTTTGCAACAATTTGAATAGAACTAGAGACCATTATCCTAAGTGAACTAACTAAAGAATGGAGAAAAAAGCACCATACGTCCTCACTATTAAATTGGAACCAACTAATGAGCAGACATGTGCACAGAGAGAAATAAAACTCTGTGGAAATCAAGCATGGGGCAAGGGGCAGAGGCAAAAACCTACCTAACAGGTGCAATGGACACTATCTGAATGGTGGTCACACTTATAACCCTGACTCAAGCATGATAAAATCAATAAATGTAACCAAGACATTTGTACTCCCATAATATTTTGAAATCAAAAAACAAAAAAATAAATAAAAAGAGCAAGGAAATGAAAAAAGGAAAAGAACACAGATTTCTGAAAAGGGACCCCTTACTTGGTTTTGGCTATTTGAACACCAGAATTTTGTCTATAAAGCATGCTCTACCTTTATACTATAATATTTACATGGCTTTTAAGTAGAAAATTCATGAGAGTGATTAAAGAATTTATTTACAATGACTAAATGACTATATTGTATAATCATAACTATATACATTTATTTTTGCCCTTCCGTATAAACTAACTATATAATATTCAGCATTCTGATCCATAGCTCCAGTTTTTCCTCATTAATTAAAGAACTGGTCATAAGTTATATCCAGTACGCTAGAAAATAGGCCTTGTCCCCTAAAGATCACCTTTTGTATATTCTGTATTCTTGTCCACACAACCTGGTCTTTAGTAACACTTTCTCTTCTCAGTTCTGGGTCCTTAGTAGCATTCACAGTAAAATTTGTTAACTTGGTCCTGTTTATTTGTTGCTGGATGTTTAGCCTCTTAATCAGCTGCTCTTAGAGAGCAATCTTCTATAACTCTTCTCCTTTTATTTTTTGGAAAATAAAGCTATGACCTTTCTGGAGTCATAATTGAAAATGGATCCTCCCTTTGCTCAACCTTTTGACATTTCATGTATAATCCATGTTACACCCTATGACAACAGTGTCAGTCACTAAATGTCCAATGTATGGATGACACATCTAAGGTGTTCGATCCAATATTTTGGTAAGTTACAACATTTCTTTTAGACAGATGTAAATACAACACATTTTTATCATATTTACCGAAAGTATATTTTGCTGTTATTCCTTATGACATATATTTTTAACATACATTAATATTCTGTGGGTCATCTATATGTAAACCATTTGGGAAATAAGAAAAAGTGATGAAAAGTAGAATTTATTAAAATAACACATGGGTCAGTTTTGCCCTCAAATTTCAAAAAAAGGACTGAAAACAGTGTTTCAACACAAAGCCATGTGACTTTTTTTTTTGCAGTTTTTGGCCAGGGCTGGGTTTGAACCCGCCACCTCTGGCATGTGGGGCCAGCGCCCTACTCCTTTGAGCCACAGGTGCCACCCTGACGTTTTTTTCTTTTAAATGGAACAAGTTCTTGCTCTATTTCTTGAAAAAAGATGTGTGATGATAACATATTTGGGGCAATTAAGAGATTAAATTTCGAAAATAAATTTTTCTGTGTATTACCAAATTAAATCAACAAGTATTTGAAAACATGACTGTAAGAATTAGAAGATGGCAAGCTCTAGAAAATAAGAACACATGATGTGCTTTCCAAGTATTCATGAAAGCACAAAAAGGATAAAGGTTGAAAAACATGGGATAATAAGATAGCAACATAATGATACATGGGCATTTTACTTTTCTTGGCAAGCAGGATAACAGGAAGTAATTTCAAATGTAGCACACGACTTTTAACTTATTATTTTGAAATAATTTCAAACCTACAGAAGGGCTTGAAGAATAATGCAAGGAACCCCTTAACATTCCTTACCTAATTTTTTCATATTTTGCAAAATCTGTTTTATCATTTTCTCTCTGAATGCTTTACTTCCTAATCCTTCAGCACACACTTCCTAAGAACAAGGATCTTATACGCCTATAACCACAGCACAATGATCAAATTCAGCAAGTGTAACTTTGAAACAATACTTTCAATCTCATTTACATCTATAGTCCATAGCGACATTACACCAATTGTTCCAACAAAATCCCTTACAACATATTTTTCCCTTCAGTCCAGGATCCAGTCCAGGATTATGTACTGCGTTTAGATGCCATGTCCCATTGGTCTCCTTTAACCTAGAAAAGGGTCTCAGACTTTCTTTTTTATCCACAACCTTGACTTAAATATGCATATATGAGAACCCATGAAGTCATTTTGATGCCACTGATTCTAATCCAATCTCACAAGGTTCTTTCTTGCTATCCCTTGTTCAAATTGTGTTCCCAGAGTTAGAACCCTGGTTCAGTACAGCAATACACTAAACTTATTTGTCAATCCTGTAATAAAAAGTTTCAGAATTTCTACCCTCGTGTAACTAGGAAAAAATAAAAGCTTACTGAAAGAGTTTACAATGCAGATCAGAGTACTGTATTCAAATTATTTGGATTAGTTCCTTTATGTCATTTATTTGAAATATTTCTTGTTTTTAGTTTGGGTTGTTTTCACCATCCTTCTTGGTTCAGTTTTGTTTTTGAATATATAGAACCTTCCAAATGTCAAAATTGTACTCAACTATGCTCAGAAATGTGTCCTTCCTTCCTCTGTTCATTCCACTCTGAAACTTCTTTATAGGTAACCAGATCCAGTGTTTTCTGATTTATCCTTGGGTTTCTTTTTGGAAAAATAAGCAGATATGTACTTGTTTCTTTATTACCCCCTGTTTATTATACAATAGATAGCTCACTACATAGTCTTTTATACTTTGCTTTTCTCACTGAAAATACATCCTAGAAATAATTTCCTATCATATCATAGAGCTCCTCCATATATATATATATATATACATATATATATATATGTATATATATATATGTATATATTTTTTTTTATTTTTTGCAATTTGTGGCCAGGGCCAGGTTTGACCCACCACCTTTGGCATATGAAGCTAGTGCCCAACTCCTTTGAGCCACAGGCACTGCCCCTCCTCCTCATATTTTTACAGCTATATTGTATTCGGTTGTGTATATGAATATAATTTTTTCAACCAATCTCCTAGATGGGTATATCTAATTATTTACAAGTACAAACAATGCTATAATGAATAATTTGTTCATATGTAATTTTTGTGGTAGGAAGCGTATCTTCAGAGTAAATTCCTAAAAGTAGAATTGCTAAGCTAAAAAGTTCATGCAGCATATAATTTTGTTCAATTTTACTTTATCTGATATCCACCTCTAACCTGACCTGATTTTTTATTGTTTTAATTTACCTGATAGATCTTTGCCCATATCTTTATTTCTAGCATTTTCTAATTCTGTATTTAATGTCTCTAGTATAGAGCACACAATTGTATCATGCCAATTTCAAAATCTTTATTTCTTTTAGGTAATTTAGACTCGTTCACATGACTGATATGTTTGCTAGAAACTCTATCATATTAGAATTACTTAGTTTACATTTACCATGTTTTTTTCCTGTATGTTCTTTGCTATATTTAAATTTTTTATTTGGTTTGCAGTTTGTATTTTTTACCTATATCCCCATTTTCTGTTTAACAATCAATTTTAGCATCTAATTTTTACTGAAAATTAACTATCAGTGATAAATATTTTGGCTTACATAAAATGTTCCTGCGCACTAAGTACATTTATTACACATTACGAACTCAGTTTTAGTAGAGATTGGGAGGAGAGGCCACTGTGGCAGAATGTTCCCGCTGAAAAAGAGTGAGGCTCAAAAATCTCCTCCAGAAGATTTAAACCATGGCATTCACGGACCGAATTATTCATGATTCTATTGAGCTCAGTTTGTAAATAAATTATGTCAAAGGATAAGAGTTCACAAGACTTCACATAACCTATCTGTAAAGGTTGGGTTATTGTGGGTACACCCCGTCATGCCAGCCTCTTCTTTGCTCCCACACTGTTATTTTGAGACAGCTAAAAGTTCAACTCCTCAGCTCAAGTCCAGTGCCTCCTAAGGAGGGAAGTGTAACACTATCCAGGTGTCTCCCAGCACAGTGATCAGACTGTCACTGCTCCACACAGTCTGATTTATGTCAGCTTGGTTAAAAATCACCCACATGCTGGAAACCCCCTATGGAGACTGTGCACTGGCCCCAGACCACTCTGCTCCTTCTTCTTGTTTTCGTCTCCCTGCCCCAAATCTGTGATTGGAGGGACGTGCTGTGTACTGTGAAATTATCCTCAGAGGAGCACAGAGAAGAACTTTGGCCTCCTTGAAACAATTTACACCTAATTTAGTTTAAGGAGCATAAATGATGGGACTGCTTTATAACATCAACAAGCAGCACCACTTGCAAGATTTTTCATGCAGGGTTGGAACACACGCAGCAAACACTTTCTATCTTCTGGGGCTTGAAAAATCTCTCCAAGTAAGAGATTATTTTTGACAATATGGTTCTAAATCTTAAAAAAAAAAAAAAAATCAGGGCAGATGGCCTATGGCCAGTCAGGAAACCCTTAATCACCCAGAAAAACAAGGAACAGGAGAGGTCATTATTCTTAGTGAGCCAGACTGTAAAACAATGTTTTTAAGCCTTCAGATTTATAGCAAAGCACCTTGAAATATCTCAGGCAATTATGAAGAATAAGACTGCTCCAAAAGGCATTATGCAAAACCTTCTTGCTCATTTTCCTTAAACAAACAAAACTCCTAACCATCTTCTAACCTCTCTAGAGAGCTTGCCTATCATATCTGGGACTGAATTCTTTCACTGTGGTAGATTTAGCACAATGAATTAATTAATCCTAAACCTCATAACAATTTAATGGCAAGATAAATTAATTGGAGACAATATGTACAGACATCCGTTATTGAGTATATAATTTGGCTCTAGTATATCCCACCTGCAAGGGTACAGAGACTGTGAGAAAGATTGACTGCAAGCCCTTCAGGTGGGCCATGTTGGCCCAGAGTCATAAATTCTAAACTTAAAGGCAGCAGTAGAGATTAAAAAGAAAATGAAATTAATGCTTCCAGAGCTCCACAACGTGCCAGGTTCATTGTGCCTAAACCCTTTCATTATAACACTGTATCACATATATATCAAATCATTCAATACTTACAACCATCAGGAAACATAAGCCTTTTTGTCAACATTTTTATGAATATGACTCTGATTGGTCAAGTGACTTGCCCAAGCTCATGTAGCTGACACAGGGGAAAAAAAAATTTTTTTTGCAGTTTTTGGCCAGGGCCGGGTTTGAACCCACCACCTCCAGTATATGGGGCTGGCAGCCCTACTCCTTTGAGCCACTTGCGCTGGCCGACACAGGGAAAATTTGAATCTCATTCCCTAAGTCCACCTTCATTCTAGAGTTCCACACTAACAAAGGGCAGGCCTATATAGGGAAAGGCCCTAAAATATGATATGCCAAAATATACAGTGACATTTTATCATAACAAAAATAAATAATAATGATCTCTTTTCATGTCACTCTCCTGTCAGTACTTTCGTACCTACATACTTCTGGTTTTGTTTTATCTTTATAGGTAAAGGAGGGAGGGGACAAATGAAGACTGTCTATGGTGTTTTAATTTGCCTATGCTTTCCGGAATCTCACTCAGACTATAAAGAAACTATGATCACACATGAAAGAAAGTCACTGTAAAAGAACAATTCTCTTTCAGAAATAGGCTAAAGCCCAGAAAAATTGTTGAAATCTCTAGAAACAGTTGGTCATGGCAATGAAAATATTAGATTTTGTTTGAGAAGATATTGCCATGCAGTTTAGAATAATAATAAAACATGCGAAGGAGCGCTCTTGTGCCTCATTTGTGTTATCACTTAGATGACAAAAAGAAAAAGATGGGTGGCTTTTTATAAAAGGAAACCCCCACACAGACAGCAGTCCATAACAAAGAATTGGTACCTAAAATAGGAAGATCTGAGTATAGGAAGCTTACATCAAGCACAGAAATACAGAATTTCTGGGATGTCCAAATTCATAATACTTTAAAATGCTTAAAACCACCCAGGAAAGCTGCCAATAACTTCAATTAGCTTTAAAATAGATGCACACAAGTGAATACTGCAGAAAGCGCTGGTGCTGAATAGAAACATGGTAATAAATGACTGAGGTCATGGATTAAAAGTTTATTATTAACTCCTTAAGTGGTCCAAGGAGTATTTCTGATTTGGGAATTTCCTAGGGCTATTTTCATAAGGAAAACAACATGCTCAATTAAAGACATAACACGTACCAGAAATCAGGCAAACTTGTTTTGAGTCCAGTTGCGTCACCAGAGTTGGTCATTTAACTTCCCTGGGCCACAATTTCTTCATCTAGAAAATAAAGAAATGAAATTGGATAATTTAATATCACTTTCCAGAGCGGAATTTTCATCATGAACTATATTCCATCAATAAAGAATTTTTGTTTAGAAAGGTGATTTATAATCTGGAGTTCTGTAGACTCTGTTCTCCAAAAGGAAATCAAAGTAAGGGTTGATAGAGTATGTCTGGGAGAACACGTGGAGAGACACACCAACAAATTATAGACATATGTTTCTTTTAACCTTAATATTAACAAAGCTATATCCTGTTAATATGGCTTTAAAAAGAATGACATATAATATCTCTAGATTGGAACATAATTCTTTATTCAAAACTAACATACAAAGATGGATATTATTGACGCTGAGTCAAGTTCCGTGACTCTTAACAGAAATCATAGTGTATGTTACAGTTAATCATTGGGAGCCTAGTGAATTTTTGTCCAAATAAGCAATAGCTGCTGATAAATAGAAGATTCAATGTATCAGGTAAAGTTATACCTTAAGGTAAAAACTATGAATTTATAAAACTATAAAGTGATATGGTAAAAGTTTTCATGAGAATACACAGCTTATAAATTGTTAGAAGAAACACACATCAATGAATGTGAAAAAGTATAACTGTAATTAATACAGAGAAGATTTTTAAGGAAATAAAAATAGAAAGAATATAAAATATGTTTAAGCCAGGGGCAATGGCTCATGCCTGTAATCCTAGCACTTTGGGAGGCCAAGACGAGAGGATTGCTTAAGGCCAGGAGTTCAAGATCAGCCCAAGCAATATAGTGAAACCCTGGCTCTACCAAAAAAGAGAAAAGGTTATAAAAATTAGTTAGGCATGGTGGCATGTACTTGGAGTATTGCTTGAGCCTAGGAATTTGATGTTGCAGTGAGCTCTGATGATGCTACTGTGTCAGGTAGCAGTCTGTCCTTGGTTTTTGGTGTGTTCTTGGACAAAGAATATTGACTGAATATACCAAAGTGTCAAGTCCAGTTTCCTGGTTCTATTATCCTTGTCCTCTGGCTCCTTAGGAGGGAAAAATCAGCAGCAGGACCAATATGATGGAGTGACCACAGGAACAATCTTGCACAGGAAGCTCTTTATTATAAAATGGACCAAGAGTATCTCAACAAGCAGGGAGAGACAGACTGACTAACTCACTCCCTTACTCACTGACTTGCTCAGGTTGTTTTCCTTTATTGGCCCAATCTGGGGGCAGGCTCTCGGGAGGTATAGGAGGTTACAAATGATTGACAGGTGTCCTCAATTCCATTTGTTATACACACTTCCTCTCTCCAAAACCCCACCTGGAGGGGGTGAGAGGAATTTCCAGATTGATAAGGCATTCCCTCCTTTCTCTGGGGTAGTAGTTGCCTGGAATAGGATTAAGGGTGCAACAACTCCAAAACAAAGTCAATGGGGTGGTTCTCTTAGGTGTACTTGAACTCTTTTCCCTAAAAGAGATAATACATTTTGCTTTTAGGAGATTATAAAATATGGTTTTCTTTGTAATTTCTAGTCTTAATGACTTGTTATCAGAAAAAAATTACCTGAGGTTGCATATTATATGGCCAATTTTTGTATTACCTAATTACAGTTCAAGGATATTATTCCCATTTTAAGTTATGCTAACTGAAATTAAGAAATGCTAACTGAAATTGAGGGTAGAGATGAAATAATCTTACAGGAAAGGAGAAAATGAGAAAAGGACCTACAGATGTCTTGGAGGAATCCTAATATTAATTTTTTTTTTTTTTTTTTGCAATTTTTAGCCAGGGCTGGGTTTGAACCTGCCTTCTCCAGTATATGCGGCCAGTGCCCTACTCCTTTGAGCCACAGGCATGGCCTAGGAATCCTAATATTTAAATAAAGAAGAAAGGAACCTCTGAGAAGGTGTTTCCAAATTAGGAACTTTACCTTCTATACATAGGAAAGGAAAAGGGGAGCTTAAGGTAGAGAAACATTTTTACTCAAAGGTTTCTCAATGTCTAGAGGTGAAGGAAATAAATAAGTCTGAAGATTACAACTAGAATTTATGGCCAAAATGGAAAAGATAACAATGAAAGTGGTAACTTCAGTTTATACCAAGGCATTTTGGAGGGTATGAGCCAAAAGAGTTTTATTGTGGCATATCCTCTCGTGGCATCCATAGTTTTACTATGGTATAATTGGGAAATTTAGTTTAGAATTAGGGAGACATGGTTTTGTACCGTCCTCCAGAATGTGCTAGATGTCTGGAGGTTAGACAACCCTCTCTGAACCTCAATTTTCTTACCTGTAACATGTGGATGGTAATTTCTATGTCACAATATTGTGATTAGATAATTATGGTAACAAACACAGGTATGAAAAACAGGGACCAGCATACAGAAGATGAGAAACAAATATTAAATATCCAGAACCACTCCCTCCCATCACCACACACACCTAAACTCTTTACCTATGTTTATACTCCCTAGTTCTGACCCCTGTGTATGTTCTGAATGTTTGCTTCCCTCCAAAATTCCTATGTCGAAATCTAATTTCAGATGTGTTGCTATTAAGATGTGCAGCCTTTGGGCAGTGACTAGATCATGAGGGTAGAGCCCTTGTGAATGGCATCAGTGCCCTTATAAAAGAGGCCTCACGGAGTTGTTTGTCCCCTTTGCACTCCTGCTATGTGAGGACACACACAAGTCACCATCTATGAGGAACTGACCTTCATCAGACACTGAATCTGCTGGTGCTTTAATCTCAGAGTCCCCAGTCCCTAGAACTGTGAGCAATAAATTCCTATTGTTTACAAATTATCCAGTGTAAGGTATTTTGTGATTGCAGCTCAGACTGACTAAGACATCCTATCTCACAACCAAATGTATTGTCAAGTATAAACCTAAGTTGGAACTGATGTAACAGTGCGGGCCATGATGCAGTGAAGAGAGACAGAGATAGGCAAGTAAACAGCTACATATTTATCTAGCAATGGAGATAGATTAAGAGCTATAGGTAATATTTCTTGAAATTCATCTCATTTAGGTAATTTTCAGAGGGCCTTTGAAATTACGACTTTTCTTAGAATTTTGCTAGTATCATTTTATTTCTTAGTTTTCTATAATTATTTTGTTTTAGATGTTTCAGCTTCCTAGTCAGAGTCACTGAATAATTGAATGGAATCATGATTGTTTTAACAATAAAAAATTAGAAAAATATCTTCAGTGAGCCAAAATTGGGGGAAAATTAGAAAAAATATTAGCTATTAGGATATAGGCAAAATTTAAGGATAAATTAGTTAGTACTATAAGAGGAAAATTATTGTTATACAATTTTAAATAGGGTAAAATGAGCCTATCTTCACAAAAGTACAAGTTGAGGACAAGACTCATTATTCTATTTAAGGAGTTTCATATCAAATGCTAAAACTTTGTGTCTCATGCATATATAAATAAGACCACATAGCAAATACTAACTGTGTATTAACATAGCATGATATGTATACACGTGCTATGTGTATATGAATGTAAATGAGAATATATAGTAACACATTTAATTGCTAACTCAGTAAGCAGATAAAGAAGTGTTTATGTAAAATGAAATTTGGTGTAATGCTCTGAAAGTAAGCAGAATTAGATCTGAACCTTAACCTTCCCACTTTCCTGCTGGGTTAGTCTGTGTTCTCCAAAGGAACAGAGCCAATAGGCTGTGTATATATAGAGAGAAAGAGATTTATTTGCAGGAATTGGCTTATGTGACTAGAAAGGCTTGGCAAGTTCAAAATCTGATGTGGGAGGCTGGCTAGAGATCTAGGAAAGAGTTTCAGTTCAAGTCCAAAGGCAGTCTGCTGTAGAACTAGGGATATCCAATGTTGCAAATGAACTTTAAATGCAGTCTGCTAGCAGAATTCTGTCTTGCTAGAGGATGGTCAAGGCTATTCTGGACTTCAGCTGATTGGACGAGACTTACTTGCAATACAGAAGGCAATGTGCTTTATTCAAAGTCTGCCAATTGAAATGTAAATTTTTATAGAAGCATCCAGAATAATGCTTGACCAAATATCTGGTCCCTATAGCCCAGCTAAGGTAACACATAAAATTAGCCATCACACTAACAGGGTAAGTTTAAGCAAAAACCCAACCATCTCTGAATCCCAGTCTTTGTAAAATTAGGATAAAATTATTAAATTTATACTTATACATAGTGATAAAATTATTAAATTTTATCCTAATTTATCCTAATTTAAAATTAGATAAATTTTATCCTAATTTATCTCTTAGAGGTGTTGCAAGATTATATAAACATAGCACATAGTTAATATTAATAAATATTATCATTATTCTACATGTACATATTTTATAACCAAAAATCCCTCAAGTATAATTGGTATATTTTTAGTGAAACAAAATTGAAAAATGAAAGAAAAAGAAACAAAATGTATTTTGATTTTGTATACTCCAGAGAGTTGATAGAGAATAACACAATAGAAAATATTTTACTCTTGTTTACTCTCTGTGCTTACAGTAAAATATTTTCCTTATAGTGTTTCTTTAACTTGATTTAAGGCTCCGCTCCATTTGGGATGATGCCTAAAACCACACCTAGGCATGTGTTAATGATCACTAATATGCACTCTGCCATTCTGGAGCAATCATTTGCTGTTAAGTTCTTACTTGTGACATGTAAAACAAGCAGAGGTTCGCTGTTTGAAAGAATGTTTCACTATATTCCCCAACCAAAAACAAAATAATATTAATGACCTACCATTTAAAAGATTAAAAGAAAATTTTTAAGGGTAGATGAATGCAGCCAGATAAAATAGAAGCTGCTCTTAATCCCTAAACTTTCTTCCAAAATTTAACCAAAGCCTCTTTCTGAGGTTTGATAAATTCAGAGTTTCTCCCCAGTATTTTTCATTTGTACCTCTCTATCCAATTTTGGGTTCCAGCTGGAATCAAACATACTCAAATACCTGAGATGAAGCTGTTCTCATAAGATGTCCAGCCCGGTTTTCAAGACTAGCAAAGTTCAGAGAATTCTGATAAGGCTTGGGTCTGCAGCCAAGCACTTGAAATCTTATCTGAATTGAGCTTTCTAAGTTTTGCCCAATTTAGCCCTTATAAGTGGAGATAAATATTTATTACCTCTAATTAGCTCTCCATGTCTTAGGCACATCTGGAACTCACACAACATTAAGATATTACACATTTGACATTTTGCATGTTTTGATGGAAATTTTTGTTTTGTAGTATTTTAATAAATTATCCTCAAAGGAAGAAATACATAAAGATTTACCATATCTATATCCTTATACATAGTGATTTATCTATATATTTTCCAATGACAAATATTATCTTATATCTAAGGACATACAAGTTTTAGACATAGAGGTGGAATGTTTTAACTCTACAACAAATAGAGACATAGACACAGAACTATGATTTGGTATTTCTTTTTCTCCAATAAAATCAGCATGTTTGACAGATATATGTTTCAGAATCTAGATAAAAAATGAAGAGCAGATAATTTCTTTTAATTTAAAAAAGAACAGCAGTTCTGCTTTAAGAAGGCAACTAAAATAAACACAACTCTCTTCTCCCACTAGAGATCCCTACACAATTATAATAAAAAACCAACATTTAACAGTGAGGAAAATAAGGAAGCAGGTAGTCAGCAGTTAGGAGATTGTAACAACTTCATACAAATCAAAGATAACATGGGAGGAGTGGTATCAGCAAGATGGCTGACTATAATTACCTGACTCTGGTTCCCTTCACAAAAATAGACCAAGACAACAAATGACTATGCTGAAAAGTATGCTAAAATGCACCTGAGGAATAGCAAAATCCCTGTAAAGCACAGAAGCCAGAATGGAAATATGGAGAGGAGAGTGATCCATTCTGCCTCTTCTAAGCTGTTTCCCTAACCAAGATTGGCTCAGAGTCAGGGGGATTTCTTCTGGGCAAAGGTAAGCTTGAGATCCCAGCAGTCTCCACTGTCAACACAAATACTATCAACCAGTTCTCATAGGACCTGAATCCATTTTGGAGAGTAGCCAAGAGTTCACACAGGTGCATTACCTGAGAGTAACAGCCTACCAGAATCAGTCCCTACTCCCAGGAAGCTGTTATGGCCCAGTGCCATCTTGAAGCCAAACCCACTACCACAATGTATCCTTCCCTGGAGGGTTATGGCAACTGACTCTCTCCATCTCTAAGGCCCATCATCGTTTCACTACATTCACTTGACTGGTTACAGCATCAAAAGCCCAGCTACTTGAAGACTAGGCCAGATGTGACAACTGAGATCCAAACCTATGCAGCACACCCTCCCCACAGGGAACAGGTGGTGCTGCAGAGTGGGGAAGTCAACAAACAGCCAGCCTGGCATCACCCCCCCACACACCATGTGCATTCATATCTCATATTCATAGCTAGCTGGCCCAATGAATCTGTGTCATGCATGCCTAATCTAACATCCAATCTCACAGCAGCCCTGCCCCCCACTAAACCACTGGAGGACCACCCAACCACATCACACTTACACTGCCCCCATGCATGGATTGATAGAGATGTAATGGCGGCCCCACTCCTCCAGACCGACTGCCACAAAACTAACAGGATGCTCACTTGCATATGAGCTCAAAAGCCAGTCCAGCAGCAACCTGGCCTCTGTGGACAGACAGTCACAGGGATGCTCACTGTTCTGTGCCTACATCAACCCATTCCTGGCCTACTTCTTGGCCTGGCAGCAGCCCATCCTCCAAAGACACCACAGAAGGACTCCTCAGTCCTACCACACCCATGTGCCCCTAAACCAAACCTGATCTCTCGTCCTACAAAGTTCAACAAACAGCTTATCTGCCCAACATGTCTACACATGCCAGGCCCAACAACCCCATTCTAGCACCCCCACAACCAGCAAAACTACACCACTGCCATCACAAACTTTAATAGCCTAGGCCATACAAGGAATTGAAGAAATTGCTGGCAAAGGGTACAGCTGAATAAACTGCCCATGCTACTAAATATACCTGGAGCCCATGCTACTAAGTCTACCCAGAATCAAAGCCAATACACCATGCCCAACCAAAAACACTAAAACCTATCTATAGGAAAAAGTCTCTCCCTACAAAAGGTATTCTATAACATTGAAAAAATGTGACTATTCCACCTGATGCCTAGATCAAGTTAGGGATGCAAGAAACATAAAGAAGTGAGACAACATGATTCTTCCCAAAGAACTACAATGTCTCCTATAATAGGTCACAAAGAAAAGCACATTAACAAAATGCCTGAAAAGGAATTCAAAATAATTATTACAAGGAAACTCCCCCAAATATAAGAGAATGAAACAATTAAATGAAATGAGGAAAACAATGTATGACCTGAAGAAGAATTTTAACAAAATGATAAAAAAAAAAAATTAAATAAAAAAAAACAGAAATCTTGGAGCTGAAGAATTCAATGAATCAAGTAAAAGCAACAATTGAGAGTTTTAACAACAGACTAAATTAGACCTGAACTGAAGACAGGTTGTTTGACATAATTGTCAGAGGGAGAAAAAAGAAATATGAATAAAAAAGAATGAGGATAACATATGGGATAATGGGATGCCATTAAGCAAGTAAACTTTTACATTATAGGAATTCTAGTGAAGAAATGGAGAAAAACACAGAAAACTCATTTAAAGAAATAAAAGCTGAAAACTTCTAAAGTATTTGGAAAAATATAGATGGATATCAAGGTTCAGGAAGCTAAAAGTGCCCCCAATTCGATGCAAACAAAAATAGATCAATTTTATGAGAAAACAAAAGCATTATCTACAAATCAATTATGAGATAAGTGTACTCATTACTACCACTCCTAGTAAAGTTGAAGATCCTAGCTAGTACAATTATGATTACTTAAAAATCCCAATGATTTGTTAAAAAAAATACAAATTTCATTACTTCCGAGTTACCAAGTTACTTGCAAGTTACCAAAAACAACAGAAAAATTCAGGAATGTAGCTAACTTCAAAATAACTATACAAAATCAATTATATTCCTATATAAAAAAGAATTACAAAATAATATTAGAAAAAGAAAGATAGCATTGTATCAGGAACCAAAATAGAAAGTACCTGTCAATAGAGCTTTAACAAGAGCTGTGCAACTTTTTAAATACATAATCATTTACTACTAGTTCGTTAAAGAATACACAAGACAAAATACAAATAGCAAACAAATTTTTTTCCTTACTATGTTTTTACCAAAGTCTAAAAAAAAGTAGACAACTAATATATATAAATAAAAGTAAAAAATAATTTCAAAAAAAGGCAAATCATGCCAAGTCTTATAGACAGTAGAAACAGAAATACTTCAAAATCATTCTACTTAGTCTGGATATGCCTGATAGTAAAATTAGAAAAAAATATATTACTATAAAGGGGAAATTATAGACATATTTCACTGATGAATAAGGATGCAATATGATAAACAATGCATTGACATGTTGAATTAAAAATTGATGTTTAAGTAATATACATTGATCAAAATTAAATCCAGTTTGTGTGAGAGTTGGTCATTATTTATTTATTTTTTGCCCAGACCCCCTCACTCCTTCTCTGTCCAATATCCCCTTCCCCCATGCCCCACCATGTCATTAACTGTTATTAATTGTCTTCATATCAAAGTTGAATGCATAGGATAGTTTCTTCTCCATTTCTGTGACGCTTCACTAGGAATAATGTGTTCCACTTCCATCCAATTTAGTACAAATGCTGTAAAAATCTCTAGTTTTTGATGGCTGAATAATACTCCATAGTGTACATGTACCACAGCTTACCAATCCATTCCGTGGGTTGAAGGACATTTAGGCTGTTTCCGCGTTTTAGCAATTGTAAATTGGGCCATGATAAACAGCCTAGTACAAGTGTCTTTATAGTAAAAGGTTTTTTTTCTTCTAGATAGATGCCCAATAGTGGGATTGCAGGATCAAATGGGAGGTCTAGGTTGAGTTCTTTAAGGATTCTCCATACTTCCTTCCAAAAGGGTTGTATTAGTTTGCACTTTAAGCAAAAGTTTTGGAATTTAACTGTCCTTTAATTGGTGGTATATTTTACTTTTAATGACTAAACCTCCAGACTGGGTCTTTGAAGCTGAAACGCTGTCTGGAGCATCTCTTCAATTGCCTGCTTTCTTTCATTCCTATTTCCAAATCTCTAATTCTTATCTTTCTTACTTTATGACTGGATTTCACAGTAACTTCCTGAATTACTTCCCCACCGTCAATATCTTTCTCCTTCTACTTCTTCCAGTATACTGCTGCTATTATGTCTTGACTATACTAAAAGGAAAAAATATTTGCTTGATACTTTTATTTTTGCATATTGATGGCAGTAGTAAACTTTCATTGAATACTTAATAAGTTCTATGTAACATATATTTTTAATGTTTAATTATTATTTCTGACTTTTTAGTCTGATCTTCATTCAAAGCCTAAGAGCTAACCCCAAGTGTATTTCTGCCTAAGTCCTATGAAAAAGTTTATAGGAAGTCTCTTCTCCAGGTAAAAGAGAGCCATTGCAGAGCTCTAAAATCTGCCTTTGGATTTTCAGCCTCTACACTTGTGCTCTGTCTGTTTTATTTTCCAAGGGTGATCCCTTTCCCCAAAACAAGTGCCCATCTAATTAAACTCAAGCCTTCTTGAGAGGTCTCAGTTCTATATCACCCTTTCTAAGCTTTACCTGTTCTAGCCTTGCTAGGTGTGATTTCTTGCCACTCTCAACTTTAGTAATCATTGATCAGGTCACTTAACTGACAATTTACGGGATAGTAGTATTAATGCTATTTTAAAAAAGAATGTGTTTAAAATACATTTTATTTCTATATCTGGATGGAATTCTCCTTGAGTTCACAGATTGTATATATTGACATACTGGTATAAATTTAAACCCAAATATTGGTTCTATCATCTATAAATTTTGTGACTTGCTTTCAAACTAAGCACACTTTAAACACTTCATACCTGCATGTGGCTGGTGGCTACCGTGCTGAGGTAGGAATAATATTGCTGCTAACCAATAGGCTTATGTGTCAAAAAAGTACAAAACTGGAGAAACTGGAACTATAGGTTCTAATTCTACAGCACAGCTATGGTAAAAGAAATACAGTCCTGAAAAATGTAGTAAATTTATGATGATCCAGCCTTTTAACTAGTATTTCATGAAAGCCATGGAGGGTATTTGAATAAATAGGCTACAGAGAGCGTGTTAAACTTCTCCTCTAAGGCTGGGCTACTTCCACTTTATCCTGCAGTTGCCCAATGCCTCCCTCAGACCCTTCTTCCTAAATCATTTCTTGTCTCTTTTCATCTCCTCTGTCTTCTCTCTCATCTTCATTTTCTCAGCCTTCTCTCACCATTTGATCATATAAAACAACTGATCATTCTTTTCCTAATGACGAATCATTCTTTTCCTAATGACTTCCATTGTGATTTATTTTCTTTACTGTAGAATCACAAACACTCAAGACTCCTCAGTGAAAGAACTTTCCTCAGGAATTGGAAGAAATGTGAACAGGAATAAGAAACAGCTGACTTTTTCCCCTTTGGCTGATTGTTTTGAGGACTAGAAGAAAGGGAGGCTATGAATACTTTTATGGAAGCAAATAGCTCCTGGTGAGTGATGTCCCTTCTTTTTCTCCACGGACATGCAGATGAGTTAGAGGGAAGTTGAAAGGAACAATTTCTATCAGGAGAAAACACTTCCTGTTAGATTTAAGAAAGCAAGAACAATGCACTCCATTAGACTTACTGAGAAACTTCAGCCCAAACAAAGGACAAATGTAACTTTTTTATTTTGCCTCTGATAGAAAATCCAATTTGTAAAGGAATTGAATTACAGCCATTTTCTCCTCCTTCTTGTTACCACAAACCAGCCATTAAGTATTTACTTTCTTATGATCCTTAAAAATAACAACAGCAAATTCTTGTTGAACTAACAGGCTTAAACTTAAATTCTGAAGACAGATGATGCTGATGTGTGAGAACCTGGGCGTGATGAACACACAGTTGTTCACTGAATATTTAGTTGCTCTCATATGTTATGATCTCCTACAGATGAGAGCTTCTCTTTCACCCTTCTACTTTTTCTCTCTTCTTGTTTCCTTGAGAAAAATGTAGTTATCTTTCAAAACCAGCCTGGGAAACGTCTAGGTAACCTTTTCTGATTTTCAACGCCCCAACCCAGAACTGAAACCTCCATCTTTTGCGTTCTGACTGTACGACATGGGTGATAATTATTGACATCATTATAGCACCTACTATTTTTATCATTTCTTTGTGTATTGTTTATTTGTTCTGTCGCTGGCACCTACTGCATTACCTTATATACAAGGACAACAAGTCCGTGAAAAATGTTTGTTGAGTGAATAAACACTCTCTTCCTTTAAGTCCCAGATACCCTTATCTCAAACTTACAAAGTTTTTCAAGTCTTTGGAAGTCAGTGCTACTTATAAAAATAGTTCATTATTCTCTATTCCTCTTGGGACTTCCTTGTATCTAGGAATAAGAATGTGGATGGATAGTGATTTTAGATTATAATTATTACAAATATTAAGGAGTTCAAAATTCTGGCTTCTAGAATGTTTCTAGAGAGAAAAATCACAACTTTTAGATTATATTTTATAAGGGTAAAAATTCCATTTTATAAATTTTATGTCAAAGAAGGCAATTAATAAAGAAGAGAAAAAATAATATTTTCTACTGTAAGTATCATATACCCTCTAGACTTTAGTGATGGGCATTTTGATACCTGAATAAATAATTTGCTATGTATACATATATATGGCTTCATTTCTCTTTAGAAGAAATTTAATGGTTTTTTAAAAAAAATTACAGACTAAGGTGGATATTACAGTTTAGCAGAAAATAGGAAAAAATATTTTGTGACAATTTATTAAAAGGGAAAGTTAAACTATTAAAAAACTTTTCTTTTTTTTTTTTTTTCCAAAAAACTTTTCTTATGTATCTTTACATGAATTCTCTTTAGAAGGTTTTGGAAGCATTATACTTTACGTAGTCTAATAAGATAAGATGAAAAGCAAATAAACATGTTATAGTGTGCTGTCCCCAGAGGCTAAAGTAGGTGACATAATAGCAAGTGTCAGCTTCTTTCTCATGGTCACTGCCCAGAAAAATAAATCAACTTTGGTCTTGGAAGACAATCAAGATTGATATCAATGTCCAAACTGATTTCTCCTTTTCTCTTTCATAAATGTTTCCAGAAAGATGCAGAAGCAAAGCTATGCCTTACTCAAAGGCTTTTCAGGACTTTTTACAGTGACCAGTGAAGCATACAGTAGAACCCCTCCTTTGCAAGCATGGCAGTCATTTCTTTGCTGCTGGTAGCTATCTGTATCACCGATAAGGTTTCTGTATCAAATAATCTTTCCCATCTGTAATTTTTGTAACTCCCCTGAATGGACTGCTTGAAATGCAGACCTTAATCTATCAGGGAAGAGCAAATTGACAATGTTTGGTGGTGGTTTACACGCCGCATATTTCCTCAGAGAATTCACTCAATTTATGTGAGGTGGCTAAGCCCATCAACACAAAAGGGTTGAATTTCTCAGAAGATTTTCCGCAGAATGTTTTCCTCTTCAAATTATTTTCATCCTCTCAGTTCATGGAAATAGAAATATAGTTATGGAGCTGTGGAAAGATGTGATTTATACAAAAAGAAATTGTGTCTTATCAGAAACAACAGTAGAGGAAGAAAGACCATGTGAGCACAAGCTTTGTCCTCTGATATCCTGGTTGCAGCAAAATTGATCTCTGCAGGTATGCTCAATCATACCTGGATCTCAGAGAGTGCAAAACTGTTAAAATTTTACCCAGATTCTAGCTAATGTAATCACTTTGTCCCTTGCTATTCAAGTAAAGGTGTTCTGAATACCTTCTCCATAGAAACTACATTCCACAGATTTCTTTGAACTGTTTTCCTGGTTGTCTGTATCTCTGTCTCTGAGCTTGTGTTCCCACTGAAGTAGTTTTAGGAACCATTTTCCATACTTTTCCAATTGTGTTTCTATTAAACTGTGTCAGCCTTGAAGCAGACCAACATTGTATCTCTCAGTTTTCATAAAGTGCTACTCACACAGTGTGTGCATGTATAAAAGGCTCTATTGATGTGGAGATGGGGACACTAGTATTACAAATGTGAACTGAGAAGTCACTGTTTGACACTTTACTTTATTAAACTTTTCTCACCAGACCAATGTTCCTCAGCCTTGGGCTAGTTCCCAGGAGCTATCCCATCCTTCTTTATCTTCCCTCCTTCATAAAATGCCCCAAAGAATGGAGATTCCTTCTTTGTTGAGTCTCCAATGGCATGAATGGGTATCTGAAAAAATGCTACGTATTTAATAAGTATGTTGTGAATCAACACGAGTGATTTCTAATGGGAAACGCAATTAGTAGAGGCTTTCTGGAAAGCAGTTTGCAATGCATCAAAAATATACATTTGTTATTTTTTCATTCACTATTTCCACATTTTTAGGAAATTATCCTTAAAAATTAGTCAAAGCACTGAATAAAAATTTGCATAAAGAGGGATGTATAGCTATGAGTATTAATATGTAAAAAAAAAAAGACAAAGGCCCCCAAATAAAGGAATGGTTAAAAAAAAATGGTGCTTTCTTCTATAAGATGAAATATTATTTAGCTGTTGAAACCATGACATGGGGAAAACATTGGTGAAAATATGAACAATTCAAGCCATTCTAGAAAGAACTTTTTCAGTGTATTCATACATTATGCATTCATATAACCTATTATCCAGCAATTTCACTCTTATAAATGCCATAAATCAGCAAGGAAATGTGTACAAATATAGATTGGAGATATAATAGTATAGGGGTTCATCCTTAGGGAAATATAATATATATGCTCATAAAGTAAACAATTCAACTACAAATTTATACACTAACAATAACAAGATTCATGGGAGAGAGAGAATTGAGATAGTTCATGTCAAAGCTTAACAATTGAGGCAACAACAAAAACCCATTACTGGGATCTGATCAAACTAAAAAGCTTCTGCCAAGAGCACAGTAAGTAAAGCAAACAGACAACCTTCAGGATGGGAGAAGATCTTTGCTGGTTATGCTTCTGACAAAGGTCTGATAACTAGAATCCACAGAGAACTCATACTAATCAATAAGAAAAGAACAAATAATCCCATTTCTATGTGGGCAAGAAACTTGAACAGAAACTTCTCTGATGAAGACAGGCACATGGCCTACAAACACATGAAAAAATGTTTATCATCCTTAATCATCAGAGAAATGCAAATCAAAACCACTTTGAGATATCATCTAACTCCAGTAAGATTAGCCCACATCACAAAATCCCAAAACTATAGATGTTGACATGGATGTGGAGAGAAGGGAACACTTCTACACTGCTGGTGGGAATGCAAGCTAATATGACCTTTTTGGAAAGGAATGTAGCAGCCCATATAGCTTATGGCTAGGAGGAGTGAGAGTTATAAGAAATACCTGTAATAGAATACCTTGGTGAAAAAGGCATGGAGAGAGATTTAGTTTTAACAAGCATGAGAGAGCTCACGAGATGAGAGCATTGGTGAATTGGCAGTCTCTACACCTGTGGTGTTAAGAGGCACGAGCTCAGACTTATATTAGTCTGGAGGAGGAGGAAGTTAAAAAGCATACGCATTCTATCATGGACTCACTCACTCTGACTCTGTCTCCTCTTCTGCCTGCAGAATGCCAGCATGGCATCTCTCTGCCAAAGATTACCAAACTCTGCCAAAGACTAAGATCTATCCATGCTAAAAAGACTGCTTTACTCTCTCTAAGATTCTCTCTTTCTCTTTCTAGCTAAAGTAGATAGCCCTCGAGCACCTAAGAGAAACTATTCCTGAGCAAGGTAGCTTAGCGGTCCACATCCAGAACCTACCTAAGCCGGGCTGAGACCTGGCCAGTCTCAGGCCCTGGCAAGTGGTGTCAGAAGCAGATCCTGACAAAGGAGTATGGAAAATACTCAAGGAACAGACCACTGTTTGATCCTGCAATTCCTCTACTAGATATATACCCAGATGATCAAAAATCATTTTACAACAAAGACATTTGCACCAGAATGATTATTGAAACCCAATTCATAATTACTAAGACATGGAAACAGCCCAAGTACCCATTGACCCATGAATGGATTAACAAATTGTTGTATATGTACACCATGGAATACTATGCAGCCATAAAAAGAGAGAGACTTCACATCTTTAATGTTTACCTGGATGGAACTGGAACATATTCTTCTTACTAAAGTATCTCAAGAATGGGAATCCAATGTACTCAATACTACTATGAAATCAATACATAATCACCTACACATTCACACCAATGGTAAAACATAACTAGAGTCCAGAAAGTAGAAGGGAAGAGGAAAGTGAGGAGAGGGGAGGGCAGAGGCCAGGAGGAGGGAGGGTATTTGGGGGGACCTCGCCCAATGTGTATAATGCAATGGCACATTTCAAAACTATTAAGAAAAAAGAGTATAATTGCCGTACCACAACAAATAAGTAAGCAAGGTGATGGATGTGTTAATCAGTCCCATGTAAGCTTTTCACATTGTGTATCAGATCACCAAACCCCACAAATGCATCGATGTATACAGCAATGGTTTAATAAAAAAAAAAAGTGACATATAATACACTGAAATGACATGGCAGCATTTGGATTATTAAAGAGTAACATGATTAAAAAAACAATTCTATAAAAAGAACTCTAGGGTGGCTCCTGTGGCTCAGTGAGTAGGGTGCCAGCCCCATATACCAAGGGTGGTGGGTTTGAACCTGCCCCAGACAAACTGCAACAAAAAATAGCCGGGCATTGTGATGGGCACCTGTAGTCCCAGCTACTCAAGAGGCTGAGGCAAGAGAATCCCCTATGCCCAAAAGCTGGAGGTTGCTGTAAGCTGTGATGCCACAGCACTCTACTGAGGGCCACAAAGTGAGACTCTGTCACAAAAAAAAAAAAGAACTCTAATACATAAAATAGTAATCTAGTAAAAACATTGCTACCTTTGAAAAAGAAGTATTTAAGTTCTAATTAATCAATTAAATAACAATATTGTAAAATATAGACCTTGCCATGAGATAAGAATAAGAATATTTCCTGGTAGGAAGAGGTTTGAAGAGGGGGAGAGAACAAGTAAAAGAGAGAAGGATAGAGACAGAATTTTTGAAGTTGCCTATAGAGAAACAATTTGCTCAGGTTTGGAACAAACATAGTAGAGCCAGAGAAAGAGTCCTCTGACTCTTTGTCTTGTGTTTGCTTCTTTTGCACAATGGTGGGGCAAAACCCAAAAGACTTTCAAGACAGGGCCTAGAGTCAAAATGTTCCAAAACAATGAGGAATGGAGAAAAAATAGTGGGGAATGGAAATTATGAAGAATAATCTATTCCTATGTAACTTGCTTCATTCAGTTGTGTTAGTGTACTTTGTGCCTACAGTTAGCATTTTTTTTTGCTAATATAATAAATTAACACATATGTGTCTACAAGCCAAAATTACATGTATTAAATGTATTTCAGGTAGCATATACATAAGGGGGGTAGATGGGACTAAGGATTAAGAATGAATGTAAAAATAAGATTAACCAAGAATAGACTTTGTATTGCCCTTTGACAATAGAGTGTCTGAGTGAAAGTTCAGTATTAAAACTCTATATTTCAAGTAGAAAATAAACCACATAACATAAAAATAATTTTAATAAAACAAAGAAAAGGATACAATGTATCTATATTTATTGACATGAGAATGTAAACATGAATACTTGCAAATGAAAATAAAGTCACAAAGAACATTGATAACATTTTCTGCATGTCTGAAATACCTGGAAGCATGTTTTTAAAAGGTTAATTGGCTGAGTGCTCACACCTATAATCCTGGGAGACCAGAGTGGAAGGACCCCTTGAACTCAGGAGTTCGAGACCAGCCCAAGCAAGAGTGAGACCTCTTTTCTGCTATAAATAGAAAAATTAGGCAGACAGTGTGGAGGGCACCTATAGCTCCTCAGGAGGCTGAAGCAGGAGAATTGCTTGAGCCCAGGACTATGAGGTTGCAGTGAGCTATGATGACACCACTGCACTCTACCTGGAGTGACAGTAGACTCTGTCTCCAAAAAAAAAAGAATCTTTGTCACTCATACCTGC
>CAUYTI010124553.1:0-13137 GCA_963575145.1 Galago senegalensis | reverse complement strand
TAATTGATGAGATTAGAGATTTTACTCTTTTTTTCTTGGTTAAGCTGGCCAAAGGTCTATCTATTTTATTGACCTTTTCAAAGAACCAACTTTTGGATTTATTGATCTGTTCTATAATCCTTTTATTTTCAATTTTATTTATTTCTGCTCTAATTTTGGTTATTTCTTTTCTTCTGCTGGGTCTTGGATTGGAGTGTTCTTCCTTTTCCAGTTGCTTAAGATGTCCCATTAAGTTGTTGACTTCCTCTACTCCAAGATATTTTGGAGGAGAATTTCCCAAGCATTGCAAGAGACACAGAACTTCATATAGCAGACAGTTTCAGAACCCCAGCAAGACTCAATCCAAATAAAGCATCTGCAAGCAGGCAGATGTAAGATGAAAATTCTGCAAGCAGGCAGATGTAAGAAAAGCAGCACCTACAAAGGGAGAAATATCAGAATGACTGCAGATCTCTCAGCTGAAACATTTCAAGTCAGAAGAAGATGTTCATTGGCCTTCAGTCTCCTAAAACAAAACAACTTCCAGCCCAGGATCTGTATACAGCTAAACTGAGTTTCATTTGTGATGGAGAAATCAAATACTTTAATGACATAGAAATGTTGAAGAAATTTGCCATAACTAAACCAGCTCTCCAGGGTATTCTCAGCCCTATACGCCACAACAACCAGCACAATGCTCTATCTCCAAAGTAAACTAACCCAGAAATTTTTTAACAAAACCCAACTTCCACAGTGGTGAAAGGAGTAAAAATGTCCACTGGATATCCAAGAATCATTTCACACAAAACACAACCACGTTTATCAATTCTCTCAATTAATGTGAATGGTTTAAATTGTCCTCTAAAGAGGCACAGGCTGGCTGACTGGATACATAAACTCAGACCAGATATCTGCTGTATACAAGAATGTCACCTTACCTTAAAGGATAAAAATAGATTCAGAGGGAAGGGATGGACATCCATAATACAGGCAAATGGAAACCAGAAAAAAAGCTGTGGTTGCAATTTTAGCAGCAGCTACAATTGGCGTTTAACCACCAAAGATAAAGAAAGGTAAAGAAGGTCACTACATATTTTTCAAGGGAAACACCCAACATGAAGGGATTTCAATAATTAACATTTATGAACCCTACCAGAATGCTCCTCAATTCATAAAGCAGACCATAATGGATATGAACAACTTGATATCTTCCTGCTCTATAATAATTGGGGATTTTAACACCCCTTTGACTTTTTGGATAGATCCTTCAAGAAGAAACTAAACAAAGAAATATTAGACTTAAACCTGACCCTAGAACAAATGGACTCTACAGACCTCTACAGAACATTTCACACCTAATAAAACTGAATATATATCCTTTTCATCAGCCCAGGGGTCATATAGACCCAAAATAGATCATATCCTAGGACATAAGTCTAACCTGAGCAAATTTAAAAGTGTAGAAATTATTCCTTGTATCTTCTCCCACCACCATGGAGTAAAAGTTGAACTCAACAGCAACGGGAATCTTCATGCTCAAAGTCATGGAAGCTAAAGGATCTTAGGCTGAATTATAGCTGGATCAAAGATGAGATTAAGTAGAAAATCACCTGGGCGGCACCTGTGGCTCAAAGGAGTAGGGCCCCAGCCTCACATGCTGGAGGTAGTGGGTTCAAACCCAGCCCCAGCCAAAAACTGAAAAAAAAAAGAAGAAGAAAATTACCAAATTTTTGGAACAAAATGATAATGAAGGCACAAATAATCAAAACCTGTGGGATACAGCAAAGGCAGTTTTAAGAGGGAAATTTATAGCATTGGAAACCTTCATCAAGAACATGACAAGGGTACAAGTCAAATCCATGAAGTGTAGAACATAGATGTTTTGGAACAATAATCAAGTAAATGAGGTGAAAACTATGTTGATTGGTTTAATGTAACCACGTCAGATTATATAAAAAAATCAGCACATTGTACCCCACATATGCATGAACGTATTCATGATCTATGTGTATTTGACTTCATAATAAAAAAAAGAAAACAGAAAGAGAAGAATCCAACAACTTAATGAATCATCTCATGCAACTGGAAAAGGAACAACATTGCTATCCCAAACCCAGCAGAAGAAAAGACATAACCAAAGTTAGGGCAGAATTAAATAGAAATTGAATTAATTAAAAAGAAAAGACTCCTTCAGAATATCAACAAAACTAAAAGTTGGTTTTTTGAAAAGATTAACAAAATTGATAAACCTTTGCCCAACCTAACCAGAAACAAAAAAGTAAAATCTCTAATATCTATCAGAAATGATAAAGGAGAAATAACAGCAGACACATCAGAAATTCAAAACATCTTCAGTGATTACTACAAAAATCTCTATTCCCAGAAATGTGAAAATCTGAAGAAATGGACCAATACCTGGAAGTATACCACCTTCCTAGACTCAACCAGAAAGAATTAGAAATCTTGAATAGACCTACATCAACCACTGAAATAGCATCAACAATACAAAATATTCATAAAAAGAAAAGTCCAGGACCAGATGGCTTTACATCCAAATTCTATCAAACCTTTCAAGAGATGGGTGGCACCTGTGGTTCAAAGGAGTAGGGCGCTGGCCCCACCTGCCAGAGGTGATGGGTTCAAACCTAGCCCTGGCCAAAAACTATAAACAAACAAACAAACAAACAAACAAAAAAACTCTTTCAAGAGGAACTAGTACCTATATTATACAACATTTTCCAAAGTATAGAAAAAGAAGGAATACTTCCTAATACATTCTATGAAGCAAATATGACTCTGATACCTAAATAAGGAAAGGACCCAACAAAGAAAGAAAATTATAGACCGATATCATTAATGAATATTGATGCAAAAATATTTAATAAGATCCTAGGAAACAGAATTCAACAACACATCAAGAAAAATATACACCATGACCAAGTTGGTTTTATTCCAGGGTTACAGGGTTGGTTCAACATATGCAAATCTATAAATATAATCACATCAATAAAATAAGTAACAAGGACCATATGATTCTCTCATCTGACGCACAAAAAGCCTTTGATAATATCCATCATCCTTTCATGATCAGAATTCTTAAAAAATTAGGCATAGAAGGGACAGTTCTTAGACTGGTAGAGGCCATCTACAGCAAACCCACAGCTAATATCATATGAAATGGTGTAAAATTGAAAAAATTTCCACTCTGATCAGGAATGAGGCAAGGATGCCAACTGTCTCCAGTGCTATTCAACATAGTTATGAAAGTCTTAGTCATCACTATCAGGCAAGAGAAGGCAGTCAAGGGTATCCACATAGGGTCAGAGAAGATCAAACTCTCACTCACTCTTTGCTGATTATATGGTATCCACATAGGGTCAGAGGAGATCAACCTCTCACTCTTTGCTGATGATTTGATCCTATATCTGGAAAATCCTAGGGACTCAACTTCAGAACTCTTAGAAGTGATAAAGGAATACAGCAATGCCTCAGGATACAAAATCAACCCTTACAAGTCAGTAGCTTTTATATACGCCAACAAGTGAAGCCGAAAAAACAATCAAGGAATCTATTCTTTTTACAATTGTGCCAAATCAGACGAAGTATCTGGAAATTTACTTAACAAAAGACATGAAAGATTTCTATAAGGAGAAATATGAAACTCTGAGAAAAGAAATAACTGACGATGTTAACAAATGGAAAAACATACAATGCTTGTGGCAAGCAAGAATCAACATTGTTAAAATGTCCATACTACCCAAAGCAATCTACAGATTTAATGCAATCCTTATTAAAGCACCATTGTCATACTTTAAAGATCTTGAAAAAATAGTACTTCATTTTGTATGGAATCAGAAAAAACCTCGAATAGCAAATATAATGCTTAGAAATAAGAACAAATCAGGAGGTATCATATTACCAGGCTATACTATAAATCTATAGTGATCACTATAGACTTCAGGCTATACTATAAATCTATAGTGACCAAAACAGCATGGGACCGGCACAAAAACGGAGCAGTAGATTCATGGAACAGAATGCAGAACCAAGAGATAACCCCAGCTACTTACTGCCATTTGAATTTCAACAAGCCCATCAAAAATATTCAGTGGGGAGAGGCACCTATGGCTCAAGGAGTAGGGCACCAGCCTCATATAGCGGAGGTTGTGGGTTCAAACCTGGCCCTGGCCAAAAACTGCAACAACAACAAAATATTCAGTGGGGAAAAGACTCTCTATTTAACAAATGGTGCTGGATGAACTCGCTGGTGACTGTAGAAGAGTGAAACTGGACTCCCACCTTTCACCATTAACAAAAATTGATTCTCACTGGATAAAAGATTTAAACTTAAGACATGAAACTATAAGAATACTAGACAAGAGTGCAGGGAAAACACTTGAAAAAATTGGACTGGGAGAATATTTTATGTGGAGGACCCCCTGGGCAATTGAAGCAATACCAAAAATGCATTACTGGGATCTGATCAAAGTAAAAAGCTTTTGCACAGCCAAGAGCCCAGTAAGTAAAGCAAACAGACAACCTTCAGAATGGGAGAAAAATTTTGCAGGTTATGCTTCTGACAAAGGTCTAATAACAAGAATCTACAGAGAACTCAAACTAATCAATAAGAAAAGAATAAATAACCCCATTTCTATGTGGGCAAGAGACTTGAACAGAAACTTTTCTGATGAAGACAAGTGCATGGCCTACAAACACATGAAAAAATGCTCATCATTCTTAATCATCAGAGAAATGCAAATCAAAACCACTTTGAGATATCATCAAACTCCAGTAAGATTAGCCCACATCACAAAATCCCCAAACTACAGATGGTGGTGTGGATGTGGAGCAAAGGGAACACTTCTACACTGCTGGTGGGAATGCAAGCTAATATGACCTTTTGGGAAAGAAGTTTGGAGAACACTCAAGGAACTAAAAGTATATCTACTGTTCAATCCTGCAATTCCTCTACTAGACATATACCCAGATGATCAAAAATCATTTTACAACAAAGACATTTGTACCAGAATGTTTATTGCAGCCCAATTCATAATAGCCAAGACATGGAAATAGCCCAAGTGCCCATCGACCCATGAGTGGATTAACAAATTGTGGTACATGTACACTATGGAATACTATGCAGCCATAAAAATATGGAGATTTCACATATTTTATGTTTACCTGGATGGAGCTGGAACATAATCTTCTTAGTAAAGTATCTCAAGGATGGAAATGAAAGTATCCAGTGTACTCAATACTACTATGAAATCAATATATAACCACCTACACACTCATATGACTGGCAAAACAGAACTATAGTCCAGAAAGTAGAAGGGAAGTGGAGAGAGAGGGGAGAGGAAGGGGAATGTGGGAGTAGGGAGGATATTTGGGGGGACCTCACCTAATTAGCATGATATAATGGTACATTATAAAACTATTAAGAAATGAGTATAATTGTGATGGATTGATGCATGTGTTACTAAGTTCAATGTAAGCATTTCAGATTGTATATCAAAGCAGTACCCTGAACCTCATAAATGCATCAATGTACAAAGTTACAATTTAATAAAAATAATTAAAAAAAAGAAATTGAGGGATGACTTTAGAGATTCAGGGCAAAAATCAAGAATTTTAATTCAAATTAAGAAAATGGGGGAAGGGGAGAGCAGCATGAAGGGAAGGGGGAAGTGGAGGAAGGGAAGAGCGGAGAGAGGGACGGAGGGAGGGGGTTGGGGGTCTTGTTGTGTGACACACCTTTTGGGGGTGGGACACAATTATAAGGGGGACTTTACTTAACAAATGATTAGTGATTACTGTAACCTGGTTTCTTGTATCCTCAATGAATCCCAACAATAAAAATTTAATAAATTAATATGGAAATGGAAAGTACCGAGGACAGCCAAAACTATTTTGAAAAATGAAGAAAAACCATGTAGGAATTTTTCTTGGGAATGAAAATTACCTCATGATCCAGCTACTATAGTAAGGTGATATGATACTGTCAAATGACTAGACATTACTAACCAATGAAACTGAATTGAAAATCCAGAAATAAATTATTATACTTATAATTGTGTTGAGGTTGAGGATTTCAGCACTGATTGAGGAAAAGACAAAACAAAAATATAGCAGTATCACACAATATTTATTGGATGATGCCTGGACAAGGTTGCATGAGAGGGTAAATACTTGAGCACAAGAACCATGAACAGCATCACCAGGCCACAATTCAGAAGATAAAGTAGACAAGTGAATTTTCAGGAGAGAGGTGAATTAGAGAGGTGGTTTATGCATCTAGACAGTGTCAGTCAGCTACAAAGTGAGGAATCTCTGGGTCAGAAACCTCCAGAAAAAACTACAGAGTTTGTCTTACCTATGGTTAACAAATGTTGGGTATAGTTTTGAGGGGTAAAAAGGCAGACTACAAACAACGAAGTACTTATTTGGGTCCACATTTAAAGGTTTTAGATGTGTGAGATTCTGAGTTTGGTGCTGAAAGCCTTTGAGCTAATAGTCCTAGACCGCTGTGAGGAAGTAAACAACATGGGGACTGATATACATGGACCTTCTTTGGCTCATTTATATAACAATGGTCAACTGATGTTGTGATAAGAGTACCAATGCAATTCATTGAGAAAAGGATAGCTTTTTTAACAAATTGACTGAAGCAATTGAAAATCCTCATGAAGAGAGCTAAGGGAAGGCTCTTAATTCACATCTTATGAAAGTAAACTCAAAATAGATTATAGACCTAAATATAAGAGCTTAAACTATGAAATTTTTAGAAGAAAACATACTAGAAAATTGGGATAGCCAAAGATTTCTTAGCTATGACACCAAAACACAGTCCATTTAAACATATAATTCAGGGCCCACATGCAGGTGAGGACACAGCATCTATAAAACTCAAGGAAGTGAGCTCACCTAACTTTCACATGACAATAGCACCAAACCCTACAAACCCATATTGCAAAGCTTGTCCAAAATAAAGACTCACTAAATATTATTATTATTACTTTGCAGTTTGGGCTGGGGCTAGGCTTGAACCCACCATCCCCAGTTTATGGGGCCAACACCCTACTCCTTGAGCCATAGGCACCTCCCTCTCACTAAATATTATTGATAAGCAGTCTACCTGCCACACATCATCTTTGATAAGTGAATCATAATGATAGAACTTTTGGCTCTGATGTCTGCCCTTTGAGGCAAAGAAAATTTAAAGTAACCAGAGCGTATCTCAGCTTGCTGGAGATATGAATTTCTTGGCACCTATTAGCATAATATGCTTTTGAAAAAGACATAAATGTAAGGCAAAAGGCTTACAAAATGATTTTCTGGGCACATTGTTGAGTCCTCATTTCAATCACCTGGTTCTTAATTATTATTCCAAAGTCTCATCTGAATCCTTCTGACATTAATTGTACTTTATTGGGACAATATATTTCTATAACTTACAAAATCTTTAATGTTATATTTATATTATCTTCAGTAAGATGGATGAAAATAATTTCTTTGGGTCTTGTTTAGTTCCTCAAGCAATACTGTTACAAATTTGTGTAACACAAAGAATTAAAATGTCATGAGATATATTTCTGAGGATAACAACCACAGCATTAAAAAACATTCTTAAGGACAGAATTTTTAAAACAAAATTTATGGATTATCTTTTCATGTACTTATACATGAGGAAAGTATGGTTATTCTGAAAGCATTAGTCAAAAACAGATTTCAGGTTCCTTTCAAATATAGGCCATATTGCTTTACCTGAAAGCCAAAGTTTCACCAGAGTCACAAGGACATTATGGTTTATAACAGGAAATGTAAAATCATCTCATTAGTCATTTAATGAACTTGAAAAGAGAGAATGCAAATTTTGTTATCTGTCAAATAAAACACAATTTGCTTCTTTATGTCTAGCTCAGCAGGTTATATGTCAAGGAAAAAAAAAATATTTGCTGTGAGGATGCCTAAGAAAAAGGGCAAAAAACCCATTGATCCAATAGTTGGACTGAATATACAAGAAGAAAAAAAGTGTAGTGACACATATATATTAAAGTTGTAAAATTTATATGGGGCCATAAAACATCGCACTATAGATTCCTCTCTCTACATAACCAAGCTGATGGTATGTGCCAATGTAAATACACTCAGTTATTACAGCTTCTGGTACTAGCAAAAAGAAAAGGGATTTAGAGAGAATGCTGCCCTGAGCTCTTACCGTGACAGTGTCAGCAGGAGCTGAGCTGAGCTGGACACCTGTGAAAATTAAACATGAATATGAAAGCACTATACAAAATTAAAATTCATTTGAGAATGAGAAAAGAATAAATAAAAATATAAATCAGATCTCATCATTCAAAACTTTTTCACTTCAGAAACGTCTTCCTCATAGGAATAGACCTGCAACATAATGGTGGAAAATACTCCAAGTATATGTCCAATAAGGGACTTATATTTAGCATATGCAACAGTACTCTTTATTATTTCAATAATAAAAATAGCAATTAAAATGGGCAAAAATTTAAGACATTATATTAAAATATATATGAATGGCTAATAAGCATATGAAAAGATGGTCACTAGGGACATTAAATTTAAACCACTATGGGATACTGTTTCATAACTATTGGAATGACTAAAATTTAAAAGACGTGTACACAAAAATTTATTGTAGTGTAATTCATAGTACCATAGTTTGAAATGCCTATATATACATCAACTAATGAATTATAAACTCACTGTGATATAGCCATATACTCAAATATTACTTAGAATAAAAGGAACCAAATATGAATATATGTTACAGTATAGAAAAATCTCTAACTCTTTGTGTTCAGTGAAAGAAACCAGACACAGAAGAAAATATTTTGCATGATTTCATTTATATGAAGTACCTAAAAAAGGCAAAATCATAAAGACAGAAAGAAGGTAGTGCCTACATTGAGAGTAGGAAGTGCAATGTGAATTAATAGTTATTGTTTATGAATGAAGATAATGGGATGATGAAAATGTTCTAAAACTGATTTGTGATAGTGATCATACAACTTAGCAAATTTAATTTAGTCTCAATTACAGTATTTCTGCTCTGATCTTTATTATTTCGTTCCTTCTACTAATTTGGGGTTTAGTTTTTTTTCCTTTCTTTTCTAGTTCTATAAATCAATTATTAAGTTGTTTATTTGAAGTCTTTCTACTTTTTTGACAGTCATTTGTTGCTATAACCTTCCCTCCTTACTACTGTTTTGGCTATATCTATAGGTTTTTATATGTTGTGGTTACATTTTCATTTGTTTCAAGAAATGTTTTAATTTTCTTCTTAATTTATTCATTGACCCATTGGTTGTTTAGAAACATGTGGTTTAATTTTCCTTGAATTTGTATAGTTCTCAAAATTCATGTTATTTATTTGTGGCTTTATTCCATATGGTCAGAAAAGATATGTGATCTGATTTTAAGTTTTCTGAATTTGTTGAGACTTATTTGTGCCCTAACATATAGTCTATAAAGAACAATGTTTCATGTGCTCTTAAGAAGGTGTATACTGCAGGTGTTGGATAGAATGATCTATAAATGTTAGATAAGTCCATTTGGTCTAGAACATAGCATAACTACAATGTTTCTTTGTTAATTTTATGTTTGAATGGTCTATCTATTACTAACAGTAGGATAATTAAGTCCCTCACTATTACTGTATTTTAGTCTATTTCTCTCTTTAGATACTTAGTATCTAATTTATACATTTAGGTGCTGTGACATTGGTTGGATATACATTTATAATTGTTATATCCTCTTGCTGAATTGACACCTTTATCAATATAAACTGGACCTCTCTTTTTATAGTTTTTTATTTAAAACATATTTTATCTGAAATAAAAATAGCTACTCTTGCCTTTTTAGTTTCCATTTGCATGGAATATCTTTTTTCCATTCTTTTATTTTCATTATGTGTATATCTTTATGAGTGAAGTAAGTTTCTTGTAGTTAGTATATAGTTGGGTCTTGTTTTCATCCCTTCAAACCCTATGTCTTTTAGTTGAAGAATTTAGTCCATTTATGTTCAACATTATTATTGATGAGTAAGAACTTACTACTCTTGTTTTGTTACTTGTCCAGAGTTGGAGGGGGGGTAATGCAGGCACTCCCATTTTACTCTTCTATGAGATTAAGTTTTTAGCTCCTACATATGAGTGAGAACATGCAATATTTATCTTTTTATTTGCCTGGTTTATTTAGTATAACATAATGTCCTCCAGTTCCAACCATGTTGCTCAAAATAATAGAATTTCATTGATTTCTATGGTCATATATGGCACATTTTACCAGTTCATTCATTGTGAACACAGGTTGGCTATTGTGAATAGTGATGCAATAAACATGAAAGTGTAGATATAGATATCTTTTTGATATACTGATTTACTTTCTGTTAATATATACCCAGCAGCAGAATAGCTAGATCATATGCTAATTCTACTTTTATCTTTTTGAGGAGCGTTCATACTGTTTTCTGTAATTTCTATACTAATTAACATTATTACCAACAGTGTACCAGGATTCCCTTTTCTCCCTATCTTCACCAGCATTTTCTATTTTTTGTCTTTTTGATGATATCCACTTTAACAAAGGTGAGAGGATAACTCCTATTGGTTTTCATTTGAATTTCCCTAATGATTAGCAATTGTTAAACATTTTTTCATATGCTTGATGGCTATTTGCCCATATTCTTTTGTTAAATATCTTTTCAGGTTCTTTGTGCGTTTTTAAATCATATCATTTGTTGTTTTGCTACTCGGTTCTTTGAGTTCCATACACATGCTGGTTATTAATATTTTGTCAGATGAGTAGTTTGCAATTTTTTTTTTTTGCATTTTGCAGGTTTTCTTCACTTTGTTGATTTTCTTTTCTGGGCTGAGCAGGTTTAAGCTTGATCTAATACCAATTGGATATTTTTTAACATTTCTTTTTTGCTTGTGATTTTGAGGTCTTAAAAAAATTTTTCCCAGACCAGTGTTTTCTTCTGTGACTTAGTAGCTTCAGATTTTACAGGTAAGTCTTTCATCCATTTTAATTTGTATAGAGTGAGAAATATGGATGTAGTTTTATTCTTTCCCATATGACTAGCCACTTTCCCCAGCACCACTTAACTAAAGAGTTTGTCCTTTACCCAATATGTGTTTTTCGTTCCTTTGTTGAAAATGAGTTGACTTGAAACTCATGGAATCATTTTGGGGTTCTCTATTGTGTTCCATTGGTCTATGTCTCTCTTTATATCATCACCATGCTGTTTGCGTTACTATAGCTTTGGAGCATATTTTGAAGTCAGGTTGTGTAATAGCTCTAATTTTTTCTTTCTTCTAAGCACTGATTTGGTTCATTTGGGGTCTTTTGTTCCCTGTAAATTTTGGGAAATTTTTTTCTCTTTCTGTGAAGAATGTTATTGGTATTTTGGTAGATATTGCAATGAATCTATAGATCACTTTGAGTGCTATGGAAATTTTAACAATATTCATTTCTCTAAACATAAACATGAGGTATCTTTCCTTTTTTATGTCCTCTTAATTTCTTTCATCAGTGTTTTTTTTTTTTTATTGTTGGAGAATCATTGAGGGTACAAAGAACCAAGAAATACTGCTTTCATTTGTTAGGTAAAGTCCCTGTTATAATTTTGTCCCACCACCAAGAGATCTGTCACTCACTGTGTTGATCAATGTTTTAAAGTTTTTATTATGGACATCTTTTAATTCTCTTGTCAAATTTATTACTGGGTATTTTGTTGTTTTTTAAAATTTTGTAGCTATTGCAAATAGGATTGCTTTCTTGATTTCTTTTACAGATTGTTGGTTAGTAGTGTACAGAAATGCTACTTATTTTTAGATTTTGTAAATTGCAATTTTACTGAACTTTCTTATCAGTTATAGTTTTTGTGAAGTCTTTAGAGTTTTCTAAATACAGGATCGTGTCTTCCATGATCAAGGATAAATTCAAATCTTTCTTTCAATTTTGGATGTTCTTTATTTCTTTCTCTTAACTAATTGCTCTGACTAGGACTTCCAGTATTATGTTAAACATTTCTATTATGGTAAAATGTACATAACATAAAATTTAATACTTTAACTATTTTCAAGTGTACAGTTCAAGGGTATTAAGTATAATTATATTATTGTGAATCATCATCACCATATATCTCCCAAATGGTTTGATTTTCTTGAGCTGAAAGTCTCCGCTCCTTAAACAGTAACTTACTTTCTCCCTCTGTATTTTTGCCCTATAACCTGGAAACCACATTTATATAATATTTCCCATCTCAATAAATTTAACTGGTATAGATCCCTAATATAAGTGAAATCACACAAAATTTGTTCTTTTTACGTCTGGCTTATTTTACTTCACATAATGTCAAAGTTCATCCATATTGTAGCATGAATCAAAATTCCATTCCTTTCACACACACACACACATATATGTTATTCATCTATTTATCTACTGATGGATATATGGGCTATTTCCAACTTTCACCTATTATGAATAATACTGCCATGAATATGTGATTAAAAATATTTGTTTAAGATCCAGCATTCAACTTTTTGGATATATACTCAGAGGTATAATTACTGGATCATATGTTAATTTGGTAACATTTCTGGTTTACATTTCTCAGCAATGAAAAAGGGTTCAAAATTTTCATACCCTCACTGATACTTTTTATTTCCTTTCTGTGTGTGCTTTAAGAAAATAGCTATCTTAATGGATAGAAAGTATTATGGCATTGTAGTTTTGATTTGCATTTCCATACTTAGTGATATTGAGCATTTTTCATGCACTTATTGACCACTTGTTTCTCTACTGTAGAGAAATCTCTAAGCCTTTTGCTCATTTTTAAATTGGATTGTTTGATTAGTTGGTTATTGATTTGTGGGAGTCCTTTATATATATTAGATATCAATCTCCTATAAGATATGATTTCAAATATTTTCTCCCACTCCCCACAGATGCCTTTTAATTGTACTGATAGTATCCTTTTTTTTTTTTTTTGAGACGGAGCCTCAAGCTATCCCCCTGGGTAGAGTGCCATGGCATCATGCTCACAGCAACCTCCAACTCCTGGGCTCAAGCGAGTCTCCTGCCTCAGCCTCCCAAGTAGTTGGGACTACAGGTGCCCGC
>CAUYTI010124551.1:0-28141 GCA_963575145.1 Galago senegalensis | reverse complement strand
GATTGTTTCCAGCTCCCAGAGTGAGGAAGGAAAAATTAGTCAGGACAAGTTCGTTTGATTTTGGTTCCTTAAGAGACTGCCAGTTGATCTCATGGATAGGGGTCATCCAGAAATTTCTGGTCCCTGGTCTTGAACTGATTGGGGCAAAGGAATATTAGTCCAGACAGAAAAGTGCAACAGAAAGAGTAAAGTGTATAATCTAGATATTTTACTGCTTATTTAAAAAGCTGGTGAATCAAGAATACACTGTGTACGCAGTTTTACATGAGTACAAGAATTTAAGATAGCAAAGAGTCAGAGTTGTGTACCATCTGAACTCTTGTCTAATAGGGTTGTAGAAAAAAAATTCTCTATGAGAGAATAGATTCTTCAGTTAACATGTACTCTAGGGTAAAATTTTTAAAACTTGATTCGTGGTCAAAAGTAAAAATAATAGCCAGGCTTTGTGGTGAGTCCCTGTAGTCCCAGCTACTCAGAAGGCTAAGAGTGGAAAATCCACTAAGTCCAGGAGTTGGAGGTTGCTGTGATCTGTAGATACCACAGAACTTTACTTAGTGTGACCAACACAGTAAGTCTCTGACCCTAATTTTAAAAAAATGATGTGAAAATGAGGAGTAACTCCAATACAAATGGTTTTCTCCAGTAATTTATTAAGACAGAGTCTAGTTTAATTTGCCTTTGGTAAACTACCCTTCTATCATAGCTCACAGCAAATTTCAAGTGTTCTCATCAAGCTAACCTATCCCCTCAGTTGGCAGTTTTTTATTCTTCAGATATGGTTTTCTCACTAGTTGTGACGTTGGTTTCCAATTCTGAAGCTCAGACAATCAAACTGACTGAGCTTCTTCAATTGTCATGATGAGAGGCATGAAGAACCAACCCTGGCCAAATAAACCTAGTTGAAAGATATCCCATCTTTGATGTCTGAAGTGGTGGTTCAGCAAGAGGGTGGTGAGTTAGAAAATCGACCCATCCAATCTGCAATAAAAAATATCTAAGTATTGTGGTTGACTCCTCTAGTGCAAACTACTGTGGCAGCTCAGGAAAAAGAATCAGCTGATAACAAAAGATGGAGGATTCTGAGATATGTGATGTTATAACACTCTACTCAGAGTGACAAAGTAAAAATTATGTCTCAAAAACTAAAATAAAAAAAGAACAAAGACCATCATAATTAATTCTCTCTAGGCAGTTTTACCTTCTGGAATGCATCTTGAATCTCACTGCTGTACGAAATCTCAAGTGTTGTATAAGCCTAGTGACTGGAATCTCAGCCTGTAATGTAATCAATAAGGTAAAAATAGGAGATCAATTCTCTGTGTATGGAGGGCCATGAAATGTCCTCAATCAAACATTTAAAGGAAATCATTTAAAGTAAGCAGAAAATTCAAACCAGGATCTTTGACAAGAAGCCTGGATACCAATACATTCCAGAATGAAGTCAATATGTGGTCCCTATGGATGACATCACAATGGGTGCTGCCCTGGGTTACTATTTTTAAGTGTAATCTCATTTTTGCTAAGCATTTATAGTTGGCTGTCTGATTTTTTTCTGGGGTTCAAACTGTTACTAAGAGTGAGGTTCAAATCAAGTTGGCAGCAGAGTAGCAGTCTGTATAACCATGCACAGTTAGAGTGAATAGAAAAGACACCAGGAATTTGTGGCCATTGGGTTTTTCCCATATGATGTCTTCTGGTGATGTAGTAAGTCAGTGAGAGACTTTTAGACCCCACAAGGAGGATAAAAGCAGTAGAAATTTGGCAAGTAGTAGGTGCCAATTTGTTTGGTTCATTGCTGCCTGCAGCTGAACCTTTTCTCTCACAGTGATACTGCAAGAGGGAAGAGCCTTACTGGAGTCTGTTTTGTTTGCCTGGACTAGGGCACACCATTAAACTGCCTTGTGAGAACTTGGGGTGTGTGTGGATGACTGGGAACTATCTGGGGCCCCAGACTGATAGGCAGAGTTTATAAATATCTAATGCTGTGCAGCTGTCAGTTGCCCTCATAGCAATTGTCTCAGAGCTTCCCCTGAAGTTGCAATACAGAAATCAGCTGGGAGACTTTGGCTGAGCAATCTAGTGACTGAGTTGCACAAAGGCGAGGACTGAGAGCTGGGAAAGTGAGGAGATCCAAGCATTGGGCAGATTAACAGCTTTGGCCTTCAGAAGCATTGAGGAAAACTGGATTTGGTGCAATAGATAAGAAGACAGTCACACCAGGAGAGATCCCAGGGATAAGTGCTTTCCTTGGAAAGCTTCTACTTGGCCACAGTTCATGGTCAGGTGTGTCTTTTAAGTGGGCTGAGCAGACATTTGGGCTCCTAAGCCTGTGGGGTCTGTGAAAACAGCTGAAGCCTCTACTCTCCATCTTATACAGCTGTATCAACATTGAAATTAATTTTTCATTTCTCAGAAGATCACCTCTTGCCCAGACAATATATATATGTGTATATATATATATATATATATATATGTATATGTATATATGTATAAATATATATATACACATATACATATATATGTATATGTATGTATGTGTGTATATATATATATATATGTGTATATATATATATATATGGTTTAGTTTTTTGGTTTGGGGGATTTTGCTTTTTAATTAATTTATTTATTTTTAATTTCAAATTTTTGATTTTTTAATTATTCTAGTTTAAATACAATCTTTCATTTTTTCCTTCTTTAATAATTAGAATTTCATTTTTGCCAGTGTTTAGGCTCTATTATTATTTTTTTTACTCTGAATTTTATCCTGTTAGAGGTTTTGCTTGTTTGTTATCGTTTCGTTATACTTTTTTGGGTTTTTTTTATCTTTCACCTCCATCTGGTGTAGGTGGGGTACTGTGTCAGAACTGCCTGCCAAAGAGCTATTGAGTTCACGGGAATAGCCCAACCCGAAACCTCCAGAGGTTGTGAGTCTTTTAAGGGTGGTCCATTATACTTTATTTATATCTATATTTCTCCTATTTCTTTTGGTGGATTTTTCTTTTTATCATTACTTCCTTTTAGTCACATCTTTATCTCTCTCTCTCTCTTTTAAAAATCTTATTTCACTTCTTGCTCTTCAATACTCTCATCTTTCTAGTCTTGCAACAGAAGGACTCATTAAAACTTTAGGCTAGTGCCATAGTAAGTTAGAGCAAGAAGAAATAAAAGAAAAGTTAGGGTAAAGAAAAAATATATAAGAAAGCATTCATGAAGAATAATCAGCAGAAAATCCTGGCAACATGAAATGCCAGTCCAGAATAACACCTTCTTTGGATCACAAGGAAGTGACAGAAGAGGATGACTCCTATAAAGAAATTTTAGAAATGCTAGAATGGAAATTCAGAATACATATGATGAAAATAATAAAGGAAATTGCTAAGAAAGTGTAAAACAATAAAAAAATGAAAGTGAATAATAACTGAAAGGAAATTCAAAAACAGAATTAAATAAGAGATGAATGATACAAGGAATACAGAAATATTATAGCAGAGCTAAAGGAACTGAAGCAGTCAATTAGGGAATTCAAAGATGTAATAGAAAGTATTAACAACAGTATTAACAACATTAACAACATGTTGAAGTAAGAATCAAAGAGGCAGATGATAAAGCTCTCAAGATAACCCAGATATATAAAGTAGCTGAAAAGAAGAGAGAGAAAGCTCAACTTTCACTGATAGAATTGTGGGACTTTGTGAAGTGTTAAATCATATGAGTTATAGGTATCTCAGAAGGGGAATAAGAATGGCCCAGAGGAATGGAAGCCAATCTAGAGAATATTATAAATGAAAATTGCTTAAATATCACTCAAGAGTCTGTCATATTCCAATCACAGGGATATTGGTCCCCTGGTCATTTAAACTCAAATAGACCTTCTACAAGGCCTATTGTGATGATTTTATCTAAAGTCAAGACAAAAGAAAATATTTTGCAGAGTGACAGGAGGAACTGCTAACTGATTTACAGAGGCAAACCTATCAGGATCTCTGGGGACTTTAGTGAAAATTTTCAAGATAGAAGACAATGGTCATCTATCTAAACCTACTTAAACAAGAATTTCCAGCCCAGAATTGTATATCCCTTTATGCTAAGCTTTTAAATTGTCAGAGAAATCAAATCTTTTGATGATATGCAAACACTGAGGAAATTTGCCACAACAAAAGCAGGTTTAGAGGAAATATTTTAATCTGTCCCACACATTAACACCCAACATGCCCTGCTCCAGCCACATACTGGAAGCTGGCTTGTCAACACATGGCTGAAGTTTGAGGAAACTTCTCAAGGGGCTTGTTTTAATTGGAATTTAAACTGAACATTAAAGAAGGGGGGGGCTGATATCACACAGAGGAAAGTAAACTCAGGTCAATCAAGGATTTTATTTTCTGTTAAAACCCACGTGCAGTGTGATAACCAAGCTCACTACCCTTAAAAAAAGAAACTTCTGAAGAGACCTGAATAAAAAAGGTAGTACATAGGAAAGAGAGGCTTGATGTACATCCCACCCACCCCCACTATGTACTATGCAATTGCCCTGACGAAGGCTAACCTCAATAATCCAGCTTCTGTTCCTCTGCCTGCTTGCTGTGATGCATAAATAGCATATAAAGACCCATATGATCTGTCATTCATGATTTCCTCCCAAGGCAATGACCCCCTGCAGGTATAATAAATTTCTCTTTGCATAAAACTGGGGTCCATGTCTCCTTCTCAGCTGTGTGACTCATAAAATTTCAAGGCCCCAGCAAAATTATTGGACCCCCACCTGAGCCCACCACTGGCTGATGGCTCTAGGGGAAGGCCTCAGAGAAACATTCTTCACTACTTGTTCCCCTGAACTTCAGATTAAAGGCACAGGTTCCCAAATTTACTAATTTGAAAATTTCTATGCTGTTCTGTTTTGGTCCCAGTCTTTGGCATGGTTTTGACTGGTTTCCTTCCTGTTCTGTTCTCTAGAGACTGGAGTGAATAGGCCAGCCCTAGACCAGCTGGATGCAGCTGAATGGCCTGCCGCAAGGCAGAGGGAGGACAGGCTGTCTCACTACTTGCTGAGAAAAGGTATAACTGTTTCACTACTGGCTTAGGTTTTAGGTGACAGTTGTCAGTCTTCCTTTAATAGGGTGGTTTTTATATGCTTTTCATGTATGAATGAGAGAAAAATTCTTTTTGAGATGGAGCCTCAAGTTATTCCCCTGGGTAGAGTGCCATAGCATCATGCTCACAGCAACCTCCATCTCCTGGGCTCAAGTGAGTCTCCTGCCTCAGTCTCCCAAGTATCTGGAACTACAGGCACCTGGCACAAGGACTGGCCATTTTTTGGTTGCAGCCATCATTGTTGTTTAGCGGGCACAGGCTGGGGATTCGAACCCGCCACCTTAGGTGTATGTGGCTGGTGCCTTAGCCGCTTGTGCAACAGGTGCTGAGCTGAGAGAGAATTTTTGCCTGTATTTTGTTTATATCTCTAAAGAGTCTAAGGCAGAGGGGAGATGCTTCCCTGTCTTGCCCTTGCTAGCTTGCAGCCCTTTCTTACACTGTTCTGGTATTAGCAGTCTTTAGAACTGTTCAGATTTGTAGGCTAGTCTTGCACTGGTATTTATGTCTTCTATTGGGTTGTTCTGGGTTTTGCACTAGACTGTGCTGGTTTTGGTTTGTGTGTCTTTTATATGTTCTATGTTTTGTATGACTAAGTGAGTGGAAGAATTTGGATGTGACTTCATTGCTCCATGCCTGACTGAATTTTGTCTGTCCATCTCTTCTGTTTTGTTCATCTGTCTCTCTTTTCCTTTTATTGTGTTGTTTGTCTATAATAAGGCAGGTTAATCCCTTGGTTCCTGTGTCAAAATGTTTAACTGTGTGTATCCATTTGGATAATTTTTCTAGTTTCAGTAGCCACAGCAAGAGCTACAATGAGAAAGTGAAGCCACTTTGTCAGGTTCCCTTTTTCAAGTCTCTTGTTTGTCAAGTTGTCTTCTTTAAATTCACAGTGGGTGAATTCCTGGTAAGTTCATGTTCCTCATGTTCACCCCTTCCTATGTTGATGAGATGGTGTGAAATTTGTCAGTAATTTTGTATTTGATTTAACCCTGAACACTCACTTAAGTGTCATTTTTTTCAGGGAACTCTCATAAATTTCAATCCGGGAAAAGGTCTCTGTGTTTTTCTTCTTCTTTTTTTTCTTGGTAAACTGTTCACTATCTTTAAAACTGGGTATCACTTTTGTTTCTATATATTATGTACTTCCTGGTGCATCTTCAATTTGTTACAATTTATGGCCTTTAGTTGTGGCTGGGGCACAAGAGCTGATTTCACTCAGTGAGTGGCCACAGAGAAACTCTTAGCCCCTGGTAAAAAAACTGACTCTGTCTCGCACCTCACTCTGCCAAATTATCTGATTATATTACTAAATTTTTACTTTTTTTACTCATATCCTCTACGTCCCCCACTGCCTTCAATGTTGCTGTCAAGTTGGGAACTAAAATTTACTGTACAATGTGCCCCTAGAATCTTGGTCTGTTTGGCAGTGTGCTCTGTTTACTTGTTTCTACTTCCTCATTTTTGACTTGACACCGTGGTATAAATGACCCACCTGCAATGGGGTCCTCTCTTTTCAGCATTTAAACAGTTAATACAAAGTTTATTAAAACTGTTTCCCCAGCTTTTTCCCTGCAATAAACTGTGGTTGCTAGGTGACAAATAGACATGCGATAAGGTGTCAGAACTCAGCAAAAGACCAAAGGTCCATTACTCATTTGAAACTAAAGAAAAAAAAATAGTTCTCTTTACTTAAAAAAAAAAAAGAAAGAAAGAAAGAAAGAAAAAGCAGGTGCTTGTCAGTAAATTCATCTATGAATTTCCCTCTAGAGTTAAGCCACTTTAACATCTATTTTTGGCTAGCATCTGCAGACATCAATTAACCATTAATAGAATTTTTATTAAGCTTATTTATTATGTATTGTTGTGAATATACGTATCTGTTCGATTTATTTGTTGTAGTATGTAGAACCATTTTCTTAATCTATTGAATCAGAGCAGTGTACATTAATATTATGATTGGGTACAGTGTAGTGCTTCTATATACAATTTCAAATACCAACTGGTTAACATAGCCTTCAAAAAGGCCAAATAGACAGGGACCCCAGGTGCCAGGCCATTAGCCAGTCAGAAGCTCTCAGAGACATGTGTCAGTAGAAGGATCCAACCAGTGGGGAACTTCAGCCTCAATAGCCTGTGAGCCTCAATTACTCACAGATTGGCTAAACATGTATAAGAGTGTGTTCTGGTTCTGATTCTGTGATTACAAGAGTGTGAGAGTATGTGTGGACTATTAGACATTGTCCTACTGGGTCTATCTTGTGGTTTTATATCATTTGTTCAGTGTTTAGTGGAGGATTGGTCTTGGCCTGAAACAAACAGTTCTGGAAACCCTTTTGAGTGGATTGTGAATCTTTTCCTTCAAGGGACACTTCAAGACTTTACTCCTTCTGAAATCACTCTATTTACCTTCTTATTCTGATGTGTCCTACACCCCTCAATGTTTGGTGCACATTTGCCCTGGCCATCATTGGTCTCTTCATCCTTATTATTGGTATTGGGCTTGGTAGTGCAGCCATTCTGAACTGGTCCACCAAAGAGGATGTGACCTTAAATTGTTTGTATCCCTTTGTGGTGAGCTTGTTCATGCTTTTGTCCACACCTGGAGAATTTTTCCCAGAGAGATCTACTTCTGTGTCTCCCTAGTTTTAATGCCCCATCATAACCAGAATTTGTACCTTCCTTTTTTTGTCACCTGGGAAAAACACTTCCATCAGAACTACTAGTTCTCTCCTTTTCCTAGTCTAAGGAGGTCTCTATTGCAGAAAGTGAAAACACTCTTGAACCGTATAAAGATCTCGAAGATCTCAGTGAGTTACCCCTTCTGTTTTCCTGAAGGGGCAACTAATCAAATTGCCTGTCTTAAATGGCAATTAGATTAATAAAATCAATGCTTATTTCCAAGAATAAGAAATAAGTTAGAATGTGTCTATGTAAGAGCTTGGAAACTAACTAAAAAGGAATAACAATACACTTCTTAGTAATCTTGAAAAAGCAACAGACAGCTGTGAGAACCTCCTCCAAAGATAAGAAGAAAATACACTGAACTAAATTAACCTTGAAGAAGAAAAAAAGAAAACTCTGTAATTAGCAACACCACCCTGGTTTCTCACATCTGTAGCTATAATCATATAGCTGACACTGAACTAAGAGAGAGAGAGAGAGAGAGAGAGAGAGAGAGAGAAGTATGAGAGAATTTAGAAAAGAGTTCCCTAGAACTCAGCATTTTATGCCATAAAATACCTGAATTCTTGACAATTGATGGATTTTTCCTCTATATTGTTGGTGTAATTATCTCTCTGTTTTAATTCACTTTTCCCCTGCAACAATCTGTTTTCTTGATAGAAGTGCCCCTCAACACCCTGACTGATGCCAGTCCTTAAGTACCCTCCCATTCTGATTACAAAGAAAGGAGAACTTCAGCAGAGTTATGGGAAAATCCTATGCTGATTCATTATGATAGCAACTTGTCAAAAAGAATAAACATGCAGGAAAAAGCTGGCTTCGATGGTAAATCTACTATTATAACTCCACCTCTGAGACATGTGTCAGTAGAATGAACCAACCAGTGGGGAACTTCAGCCCTACTAGCCTGTCAGAAAATCCCAGAAATGTGTGTCAACACACAGGACACAATTTTGTCCTGAATCAGAATGGTTGTTTAGGAACGTAAAAGGTAGGGAAAATGTTAAAGAAAATTTAGAATGTTTGTAGATTGTCTATACAGGTTAAATAAAGCTCATAGGAGAGATTTTGTAAAGGAGTTTACATGTCAGTTAGTTAACTATGTATTTCCTTACATAATTAATTCCTTGTAATTTTGTTTGAACAAATGTATCAAGCCTTTGATATTTGACAAACCTTACAAGTAAAAGGTAAAAGTTCCAGATGTTATTTTAGTTTTATTACTGAAATTTCTTCAGTACACATTTAGTCTATCAAATTTGAAAATTGAACCCATGGGCCACAGATTAGTAATAAAATGAGATTTTGCTAAACTGAGACACATACAGAGGAATTGGAATATGCCAGATCTATTGACATAGTGGCCATGCCTTGGAATGTATGCAGTTCAGATGTTCTGGTAAGTTCTGAATGATCCTCAAAATTCTGGGAGAGAGAGAGTGTAAATCTCATGCTTTTCAGAACTGTATCCATATCAACAACAGATCCCCAAAATAAACAGCCTCTGGAAGGGAGGAGAAAGCCTAGGTCGGATATTTCCTGCATGTATCCTTTGTCTAAACATAAATAATTTCCCCTGAGAAATATTTTAGCCAAACTTGGTAGATAAAAAATGGTTTATCAACTAAATGAGTGTTCTAGCAAATTAATGAATACAACCTCTCACTTTAAACAAGGTTATTAGATCATACAGTGCTTTTATCTGTGAAGAAGATGTGGGTGCCCCTTAGTCAGTGTGAAACCATTGGGACTGCTTTATTCATAAATTTCCTAGGGCTCAAAGGGTATGGCCTGCAATGTATCTGTGCCTTGAAATAAACATCTCATTTCTGAGCTTACCTGGGCATAAAAATAAATATTCCCTCTCTAGACTTGATCGAGAAAATCCTGTATCAATGTTTGATTTTACAAAATGTTTCTTTTTTGCAAAATATAATCATTTAGTTATTTAAATTGTTAGAACAACTGAGTCTTTGTCAAAGAGAAAAAATTTTTGCCTTTTAAACCTTCCAATTATCAGCTTAGTGAGTATATGGTTAACCATTATCCTGTTGTATGCAAAGTGAGTTTTTGGAAATAAGGGAAATTAGAAAGAAATAAAAATGGCACTGTGTAAGAAAAGAGTCTTCTGTGATAATTTTGTCCTGAATCAGAATGCTTGTTTAGGAAAATAAAAGGCAGGGAAAAAGTTAAAGAAAATTTAGAATGTTTTTAGATTGTACAAGTTAAATAAAGCTCATGAGAGAGACTTTTTTTTTTTTTTTTTGAGACAGAGCCTCGAACTGTCCCCCTGGGTAGACTGGGTAGAGTGCCGTGGCATTACAGCTCACAGCAACCTCCAACTCCTGGGCTCAAGTAAGTCTCTTGCCTCCGCCTCCCAAGTAGCTGGAACCACAGGCGCCCGCCACAATGCCCGGCTATTTTGGTGGTGTTGTTGTTGTTGCAGCCCTCATTGTTGTTTGGCTAGTCCAGGCTGGGGATTCAAACCCACCACCTTAGGTGTATGTGGCTGGCACCTTAGCCGGTTGAGCTATAGGCGCCGAGCCATGAGAGATACTTTGTAAAGGAGTTTACATGTCAGTCAGTTAACTATGTATTTCTTTACATAATTAATTCCTTGTAATATTGTTCGAACAAATGTTTCAAGCCTTTGATATTTAACAAACCTTACAAAATCAAAAGTTTAAATTTAGGGTATTGTGCTTGTAACACAGTGGTTGTAGCACAGGCCACATACACTGAGGCTAACAGATTGTGAACCTGAGGAAAACAAATCAAACGTATTTGATTTATTAAAAATATATAGGAAACATTGTCAAATATGAAATGCTAATTAATTTTATGTGGATTATGGTTATATGTATATTCCAATATTAAAACAAAAAAAACATTAGTCTGTCCTAACATATAAGACATAAATGTTAAGACAGACTGTCCTAACAGTAAATACCAATATGTACACATTATACACTCTATCCTAACATATATTGTTGGTAATAATTTCAATCATCTCAAAAAAAAACTTAAAAGTGCCCAATGGGTTCTCTCAATTCAAATTCTTGATGTCTTTGACAACTGAGTCTCTCCAGACAAAAAACAGATTTTTAGTACTTACATCGGAAAGTTAACATGTCTATGAGTATTACTAACCTAGCTTCAAACAGAACAGAAATCAGTTACATGGAACTGAACTAGTTTGTTATAACTTTTTGTTTTAAATATTGTTAACTCTTTCTATGTTCTATGTTCCAGAAGATAAAAAGAAAACATTTCTTGTCTTTTAAACTATTTATAGCTTTTCAAGCAATGTATTTACTTATGAGCAGAGTTTGAAACATATATTCTTTCTCTCTCCTTGATTTTTCTAGAATTTAAAAGATATTTATAATTATTCTTAATTTCTGACAATACAGTTACTTGCATAGCTTCTATAAGAATCTGTTTCATTCTATAGGACATAATGAAGGCACTGGTTAGTTTTCCAAAACTTTGGCTGGATAACATGTCCAGAGTTGTCCAGACTGCATTAAGGAATTAAGGTTGACTTTATAAGGCCAATAAAAAATCTCCGTGAAAAAAGCTGGCAAGATGCCCATAAATAATGTGTCCTGATCTATGGTAAGTAATGAAGGTCTCTTTCTGACAGGTCCAGAAATCAAAATGGGCTTGGGAACTTCAAGAGAAGTGGAATTGACACAGTGCATGAAGGTATCTAATGGCACAGATGGCACAGATGAAACCTGGGCTCTTAAAAGGCTCTTAAAGAAGTCAGGCCTAAAATTCTTTGTAAAGGATTCCAACAAAGCTAATTCTAAAGGAGAGCCTGAATGGCTAATAATAAATTATTTTTATTGCTCTTTATACAAATAATCAAACCCCGTATACTGAAGGTACAGTTCATTTTGGCAACTGAATTAATTCTCCTACAATTAATCTTTGGTGAAAAGAGAAATCAGAGAGAAAAAAATAGACTATAGCCTACCTATATTAAATCTCAGTCTGGCCGTACTGTCAAATAACAAAATAAGACATAACTATTTTTCTAAACTAATCTGTTAAATGGGACTAAAAAATATAGAATTATATACAGTAATTATGTTTGCCTTGATGCCTTAGGACTCAACAAATGTCACCTGTTGGCTATACAGAAAAATTTATGCAATATTAAATATTATCTGCCATGTCTTAATGTTGCCCAGAGAAATTCCATAGTTTAGGTTATCACTTTGGTTTACATTTGACAATGAACGGGGTTTCATTGCAGAAATAATACAAACAATAACTAAATTTTTGGATATCACCTGGAAACTATATGTAACTGTATGTAACTATATGTAACAAATAGATGTCAAAACTTGGACAGAGTAAATTATGTACTCAAGACCAGAAAAACAAGAATCCGTAAACTCTTCCAGGAAGCAAAGCTTAATAAGATATAGGCCTTTATCACTGTATTGTTCAAAAAGCCCCAGCCAGTCCTCTGCAATTTAGCAGGGACTGCTAAAAGAAATGAAAGAGACTAAATTAAATTTAAAAAACCCTAGAAAAAACATCAAAAAATTTACACTTAGATAATTAACCATGTTCTGTTTAGTCTTTTGTGTCTTTACAAGATTTCTCTTTGGAAGATCAAAGAGAGAAAGTGTAAGTCCAGGATCAGAACCCATGCCTCCTCAAATCAAAATAAAACGAATTTTATAGTGTCATCCTGACCATACGCATGTCAGTGAGAATGAAGAGAATCCTCACTGGGAGTCATCACAGCTAGTTAAATTGAGCTTCAATACCCCTTGGAAAATAAAGGAAAAACATCCAACATGCTCTGCTTCAGCCACATACTGGAAGCTGGATGGTCTGGATGTCTGAAGCCTGAAGAAACTCCTTGAGGGACTTGTCTTAATTGGACATTAAACTGAACTTTTAAAAGGGGGGGACAATATGACAGAGACAAAAGTAAGCTCAGATATCTCAAGGATTTAACTTCCCATTAACACCAGTGGAGAATGTGATAACCAAATCCCTATCCTTAAAAAAGAAGCTTCCTTTAAATTCATTAGTCCCAGTTTCCTCAGGGTGAAGAGAAATCTTAGAAGAGACCTGAAGATAAGTGAATGCATAGGAAGGGGGAAGAACTTCGAGGGAAATCTTGAGATTAAGAAAGTATGTAGGAAGGAGAGGCTTGATTTACCTCCCAACCCCCTTGTACTATGCAATTGCTCTGCCCAAGGCTAAATACAATGATTCAGCTTCTGTACATCTTCCTGTTTGCTGTGACACAGAAATAAGTTATAAAGACACATTTGATCTGTCATTCAGTGTCACTTGCCTCCTAAGGCAACAACCCCCTGCAAGTGCTGTGAAAGTCATAAGATAAGAAAGCACCACTGGCCTGAAAACCTAGTTTGAAAAATATCCCATCATTGAAGTCTGAAGGGGTGGCTCACAATGAGGATTGTTAGTTCAAAAATTGTCCCAGCCAGTCTGCAACAAAAAAAATAGCTGGGAATTGAGGCAGGAGCTTGTAGTTAAAGTTACTGAGGAGGTGAGGCAAAAGAACTGTCTGAGCCCAGGACATTGAGGTTACTGTGAGCTGTGATGTCACCGCACTCTACTGAGAGTGAAAAAATGAAACTTTGTCTCAAAAAAAAAATAAAGAAAACAACAAAGAGCACTTAATCAAGTGTCTATATATAGTTTTAACATCTTAAAAGCAGCTTGAGTCTCACTGTTGCACAAAATCTCAACTGTTGTGTCAGCCTAGTGACTGGAATCTCAGCCATTAATGTAATCAATAAGTAAAAAATGGGAGATCATTTCTCTGCTGGGGATTGATAACTAAAAAATGTACTGGGTTGGGGAGGCACCTGATACTCAGTGTTTAGTGTGCTGGCCCCATAAGCAGAAGGTGGTGGGTTCAAACCATGCCCCAGCCAAACTGCAAATAAAAATAACCAGGCATTGTGGTGGGTTCCTGTAGTACCAGCTACTTGGGATGCTTGGCAGGAGAGTCACTTAAGTACAGAAGTTGGAGGTTGCTGTGAGCTGTGTGAAGCCAAGGCACTCTACCAAGGAAGATAAAGTGAAACTCTGCCTCTACCAAAAAAAAAAAAAAAAAAAAAAATCCTGCATCAAACACTTTCAGGACACCAGTTGAAGTAATCAGAAAATTACAGTAAATATCATTGACCAGAATCCTGGACCCACGACATTCCATGAAGTCACTGCATGGTCAACATCGATGACATCACAATGTTTGTTGTAGTGAATTACCATCTTTAATCTTAATCTTATTCCTACTGAGCATACATAGTTGCCATTCAGGTTTTTTGTTGGGTTTAAACTGTTACAAAGGGTGTGGTTCTTTTATCCACACTCAATTCCTGCTTCCTAAATTTTGTATTGTAACCATGGCCAAGAAATTCAACAACCCATCCTTTCTTTTTCAAGTGCCAGATTTGTAGTCAAATGGAACAGTGTGCTTTATACCTAATGCTACCCTGGGAAGTTATGGAATAAGAAATGGATCCCAATTATTGAACACTTATTTGTCACACCTAAATGCTAAGTGAGAGAATTCCCAATTCTACTTTACATGATGTTTTACTTCTTTCCCTAGAATATGTTTGTTTCAGATGGTAGGTGTCTCCCTGAAGTTTCACTCCATATCTGGTGAGGAACTATCTCCATTAGTGTACTCCACACCTGCAGTTATTTATGATAACCATGGGAAATATCAGCCTATCTTGAAATTTCCATCCATCATGAATTCTGTGCTAGGTCTGTCTCAGTTTAGCTTCTTGGCCACAATGCACATTAAAGAGTTATACTGGATCACAAGTATAATACACAGTAACTAATAAAACCTGATAAGGATAAAGTAGATCCATGCACAGTTGTGGTGATCTCCCATCACGGATGTGAAAACAGTCCTGACATACTCCCTATGTTTCACTGAGACCTGATGATAGGACAATTCTCAAAGTTCTTGATCAGCTCATTACTTAAATAGAGCTTAATGAATTATACCATGCATTACTACAATATTTCAATTATCTGAGCAGCCAAATTAACAAGAACCTCTGAGCTCCCATGGTAGAGGCAAGGCTGAGCAAGAGAAACACAACCTCAGCCCTGATCAAGTTTCTACTCAAACACAAAGGGTACTCAATTGTTTTATTCCTTACTTCTAGTTGCAGCTACTCCAGATGCTGAGGCAAGAGAATCACTTCATCCGAAGAGTTAGATGTCATTGTGTGCAAGACAGAGGAGAAAAATCTAGACTGGGTAACAGAGTGAAAGTCAGTCTCATGAAAAGTAATGAAAGGAAGAATGAAATAAGGATAGAAGAAAAGATAGAGAGAGAGAGAGAGAGAGAGAGAGAGAAATTAATTTTGCTAGGTATATTTTTGTAGAGCAAAATTAGGTGGATGGGTCAGTAGGTGGATGCAATTCAGTACTACATAAAGGAGGAGATTTACTATCCTTCCCTTTGCAAGGGGGGAATAATTATTCAGATCAAGTTCACTTGCAATTGGTTCCTTAGGAGACTTCCAGTTGATCTGATGGGTAGGATCCTCCAGAGTTATCTGGTCCCTTGTCTTGGACTGATTGGGGCACGGGAATATTGGCCCAGATTGAAAAGTGCAACGGAAGGGTTATAGTGTATAATCTGGACATTTTAGTGTGCATGAAAAAACCTGACTTGAATCAAGTATTCACAGTGTCATCAGTGAAAAGTAACTACAACAATCTGTGATAACAAAGGTTCAGTGATATGTAAACCCAGAAGTCTTGACTAACATGGTTTATATTTTAAAAATTACACTAAAAGATAATAATTTCTCCAGTTGACATTTAATCGAGGAGAAAATATTCAAAACTAGATCCATGGTCAAAAGTAAAAATAATAGCCAGATGCTGTGGTGCACTTGTAGTTCAACCTACTCAGGAGGCTGAGAGAAGAAAATCTTCTAAACTCAGGAGCTGGAGGTTACTGTGATCTGTATATGTTACAGAACTTTACTGACTGTGATAAATAAAGTAAGTCCCTGTCTCTGTAAGAAAAATGTAATGATGAAGAGTAACTATGATAGAAATGTTTTTCTCCTTTTGTTTATTGAGACAGAGCCTTTCTCTGTTGCCTTTGGTAGAGTACTCTGGTATCATAGCTCAAAGCAAACTTCGTATTCTCATCAAGCGAACCTATTCCCTCAGCTGCCATGCCAGAAGGCTGCATAAAATAGGCCATTTTTAATTCTTCAAAGATGGGTATCTGACTAGTGCTGAGGTTGGTCTACAACTCAGAAGCTCAGACAAATATTCTCATCAAGTGAACCTATTCTCGCAGCTGGCAATCCAGAAGCCTGCATGACATGACCATTTTTTATTCTTTAGAGATGTGTTTGACACTATTACTCAGGTAGTTCTCCAATTCAGAATCTCAGACAATGCAACTGACTTGGCCTCCCAAATTGCCAAGATGACAGTCATGAAGAAACACTTCTGGTCACAAAACATAGTTTGAAAGATATCCCATCTTCAATGATGGTTCAGCATGAGAATGGTGAGTTTGAAAATGTTCCCAGGAAATATGCAACAAAATATATCTGGGTTTTGAGACCCAAGCCTATACTTAAAGAGACTGGGGATTTTGAGGTAAAAGAACTTCCTGAGCCCAGGAGATGGAGGTTTCTGTGAGCTCTGATGGCACAGGACTCTACTGACAGTGACAAAATGAAGTCCTGTCCCCCCCCCATGAAAAAAACCACAGCATCTACTTAAGTGACTCTATGCAGTTTTACCATCTAGAATCCATCTTGAGTCTCACTGCTGTACAAAATCTCAACTGTTGTTGTCAACCTAGTGGCTGGAATCTTAGTCGTGAATGTAATCAATAAGGCACAAGTGGGAGATCACATCTTAGTCTGTGGATGAAAGGCAAGAAATGTCAAAGATCAAACACTTGTAGTACTCCAGGGGAAGCGTATAGAAAGGTCCAGTGAGGATCTTTGACCAGAAGCCTAGACTCCATGACATTCCAGGAAGAAGTCACTGCATAGTCACCATGGATGACATCACAATGGCTAATGCCTTGATTTACCATCTTCTCTCTGTTTCTTTATATCTTTTTATTTTTTATTATTTTAAATTAATTATTTTTGATTAAATCTTAATATTGTACATTGAAGAATTTATGGGGATCACAGTACTGCTTCAACATACAATATGAAATGTTTACATTGAACTAAATAATACATATCACACAATTATACTCATTTCTTAATAGTTTTGGAATGTAGCATCGCATCATGCACATTAGGTGAGGTCCCCCAAATACCCTTTCTTCTGACACATCTATCATCCATGCTTCTCTCTCTCCTCTTCCCTTCTACATTATCTACTATATTTATGAATTACCATTCATATGAGTGTGTAGGTCGTTATGTATTGATTTCATAGTAGTATTGAGTATGTTGGATACTTCTTTTTACATTCTTCCTTTTTTTTTTTTTTTATTTTGAGACAGAGCCTCAAGCTTTACCCCTGGGTAGAGTGCCATGGCATCTCAGTTCACAGCAATCTCCAACTCCTGGGCTCAGGCGAGTGTCCTGCCTCTGCCTCCCAAGTAACTGAGACCACAGGCAACCACCACAATGCCCGGCCATTTTTTGGTTGCAGCCGTCATTGTTGTCTGGCAGGAAGGCCCGGGATGGACTTGAACGCACCCCCTTAGATGTATCTGCCTGGCACCTTAGCCACTTCAGCCACAGGTGCCAAACCCATTCTTGATTTCTTACGTAAGAAGATCATGTTCCAAATCCATCCAGGTAAACATAAAAGATGTGAACTCTCCATTTTTATTAAGGTTGCATAATATTCCATCATGTACTTATAACACAAATTGTTATACCATTCTTGGGAGGTTAGGCACTGGGGTTGTTTCCATGTCTTGGCTATTATGAATTGGGCTACAGGCTCGGTGCCTATAGCTCAACGGGCTAAGGTGCCAGCCACGTACACCTAAGGTGGCGGGTTCGAATCCCCAGCCCGGACTCACCAAACAACAATGATGGCTGCAACCAAAAAAATAGCCGGGTGTTGTGGCGGGCGCCTGTGGTCCCAGCTACTTGGGAGGCTGAGGCAGGAGACTCGCTTGAGCCCAGGAGTTGGAGGTTGCTGTGAGCTGTAATGCCACAGCGCTCTGCCCACGGGGACAGCTTGAGGCTCTGTCTCAAAAAAAAAAAAAATGAATTGGGCTACAATAAACATTCTGGTACAAATGTCTTTGTTGTAAAATAATTTTGATAATCTGGATGTATAGCTAATAGAGGAAATGAAGGACTGAATGGTAGGTGTACTTCTAGTTCCTTGACTGTTCTCCAAATTTCGTTCCAAAATTGTTGTATTAGCTACATTCCCACAAGCAGTGTAGAAGCTTTCCATTCTTTCAGACACGCCATCATCTTTAGTTTTGGGATTTTGTGATGTGGGCTAATCTTACTGGAGTCAGATGATAATTCAAAGTTGTTTTGATTTACATATCTCTAATGATTGAGTATTATGAACATTGTTTGTGTTTGTAGGCCATGTGCCTGTCTTCATCCAAGAAGATTCTGTTGAAGTCTCTTGCTCACATAGTAATGGGGTTACATATTCTTTTCTTATAAATTAGTTTGGGTTATCTGTAGATTCTTGTTATCAGACGGTTGTCAGAAGCATAACCTGCAAAGATCTTCTCCCATTCTGAAGGATGTCTGTTTCTTTTACTTACTGTGCTCTTGGCTGTGCAAAAGCTTTTGAGTTTGATCATATCCAAGCTAATGGATTTTTTGTGTTGCTTCTAATGCCCAGGAGGTCCGTCTCATAAAATATTCTCTCAGACCAATTTCTTCAAGTGTTTTCCATGCACTCTCCTCTAGTATTTTAATATTTTCATGCCTAATATTTAAATCTTTTAACCAGTGAGAGTCAATTTCTGTTAATTGTGAAAGGTAGTTCAGTTTCCATCTTCTACAGGTCACCAACAAGCTCACCCAGCAACATTTGTTAAACAGCAGGTCTTTCCTCCACGGAATACTTTTGATAGGTTTGTCAAAGATCAAATGATGATTAGCAGTTGTGTTTATCTCTTGGTTCTCTGTTTTGTTTCACAAATCTACCGCTCTGTTTTTGTGCCCGTACCATGCTGTTTTGATCACTATAGATTTACAGTGTAGCTTGAAGTCTCATAATGTGATGCCTCCTGATTTTTTTTCTTATTTCTGAGTAATGTATTTGCTATTTGAGGTTTATTCTGATTCCATATAAAATGAAGTACTTTTTTTTCAAGTTATTTAAAGTATGACTATGGTGATTTAATGGGGATTGCTTTATATCTGTAAATATCTTTGGGTAGTATGGACATTTTAAACATGGTGATTCTACACTGCTATGAGGATGGTATGATTTTCCATTTGTTAGCATCTTAAGCTATATATGTTCTAAAAATTCCATAATTCTCTTATAGACAGCTTTCATGTCATTCGGTAGGTAAATTCCCTGATAGTTCATCCTCTTTGACACTATTGTAAAAGAAATAGAGTCTTTGATTGTTTTTTCAGCTTGACTATTGTTGGTATATATAAACTCTACTGACTTGTAAGTATTGATTTTGTATCTTAAGGCTGTATAATATATGTTTTATATATATATATATGTATATATATATATATATATATAATTTTTTTATCACTTCTAAGAGTTTGGAATTTAAGTCCCTGGGATTTTCCAGGTATTGGATAATGTCATCAGAAAAAAGGGAAAGTTTAATCTCCTCTCACCCTAGTTGGACAATCTTGATCATTTTATCTTGTCTGATTGTGATAGCTAAGACTTCCATTATTATGCTAAATAGTAGTGGAGACAGTGGGCATCCTTTCCTCATTCCTGATCTTAGTGGAAATGTTTTTAATTTTATACTATTCAATATGACATTGGTTGTGGTTTGCTGTAAAGTGCCTCTATAAGTTTAAAATGTCACTACTATGCCTATTTTTCTTAAGAATTCTGATTGTGAATGGAAGTTAACTACTATAAACTACTTTTTCTGCATCAATTGAGATAATCACATGGTATTTCTTTCTTATGTGATGTATTATATTTCTAGATTTGATCATGTTGAACCAAACCTGCGACACTGGGATAAAACCAATTTGATCATGGTGTATAATTTTTTGATGTGTTGTTGAATTCTATTTGATAGAATTTGTCTAAGTCCAGGAGATGGAGGTTTCTGTCAGCTGTGGTGGCAGAGGACTCTACTAAGTGTGACAAAATGAAACTCTGTCTCAAAAAAAAGAACAAAGAGCATCAAACTTCAGTGTCTCTATGCAGTTTTACCATCTGTAATGCAGCTTGAGTTTCACTGCTGTACAAAATCTCAACTTTTGTGACAGCCAAGTGACTGGAGTCACAGATGTTAATGTAATTAATAAGGTATAAACGGGAGATCATTTCTCTGACTGTGAATGGAGGACTCAGAAATGTCCTGGATCAAACAGTTGCATGAAACCAGCTGAAGTAGAGTTGAAAATTTCAGTGATAATCTTTTACCAGAAACCTAGACCACACAACATTCAAGAATGAAGTCACTTTATGGTCTCATTGAATGACATCACAATGCATGTTGCTTTGGCTTATTATATTTAAGCTTAATCTTATTCCTGCTAAACATGCATAGTTGTTGCCTGGGTTTGTTTTTGAGTTCCAACTGTTAATAAGAGTAGGTTCTTTTCTTCACACTTGAGTCATGCTTCCTACATTTATTTTGACAAGGTATTCAACAAGCCATACATTCCTTTCCAAGTCACAGACTTGAAATCAGATAGAAGGGTGTGGTTAATACCTAGTGCTGCCCTGAGATGTTATAGAACAATAAATCAAGCCCAAAGGGGTTGGACAATAATTTGACAGACCTAAATGGTACATAACACTATTCCCACTTGTATTTTTCATTATGTTTTACTTCCTTTACTAGAATAGGCTTGTTTCAGTTGGTAGGAATCTCACTAAAGGTTCCATCTGGAAATCTGGAGAGGCACTGTGTCCAGTAGTGTACTTCATACTTACTGTGATTTATGATGATCATGAAAAATATCTGCCTGTTTTGTAATTTCCATCAATTCTCAATTTCATGCTCAGTGTGTCTGAACTTTTATCTTTTTGGGCATGGTGTACTTTGAAGAGTTATTTTGGATTACAGGCATAATATGAAATAACTAATGAAACCTGGTAAAGATAAAAGATACCTTGCATACTTGTGGTGATCTCCCACCACAGATATGTAAAACAGTCCTGACATACTTTCCTATGTGTCACCGACAATCCTCAAAATCCCTGATAAGATCTAATCTTAAAGAGAAAGAAATGACTTATCCCATGCATGACTACTATATTTCAATGTTCTGGGCACCCAAATTGGGCAGATCCCCTGAGTTCCCATGTTAGAGACAAGACTGTAAAAGAGAAAGACAACCTCAGGCCTGATCTCCCACCAGGTTTTTACTCACATGGAAAATGTTGTCGAGGGTTTTATCCCTTGACCTGTACTTCCAGCTATTCCAGAGGCAGAGGCAGGAGGATAACTTCAACGAAAGATTTCGGTGTCATTGTGTGCAAGACTGAGGTCATAGACAATTTAGCTTAGGGAACAGAGTGAGAGTTGGTCTCATGAAAGCTAATGACAGAAATAAGAACAAGAAAGAAAGAAAGAAAGAGAAGGAAAGAAAGAAAGAGAAAAGAAAAAGAGAAAAAGAACAGAAAAGAAAAGAAAAGGAGAGTAAGAAATTTTTCTAGGAATAGTTTCCATGATGAAAATTACATTGAAAGATCAGTAGGCAAATGGAATAAATGAGTAAATAAAGCAGGAGATATATTGTGGTCCCAAGGTCCAGGAGGGAACCATGAGCCAGGACAAGTTCATTTGCAGTTGGTTTCTTAGGAGACTGCCAGTTGATCTGAATGTCAGGGGATGTCTAGAATGTCTGTTTCCTAGTCTTGGACTGATTAGGGCAATGGTATATTATCCCAGATTGAAAAGGGAAACAGAAGGTATGGAGTGTATGATCTGGATTTTTTAGTGTGCATAAAACAACCTGACCTCATTGAAGAATTCAAATGTATGCAGTTTAAAGTGACTACAAGAATTTAAGGTAAAAACAGTCAGAGTTGTGTAAATTCTTAAGTCTTTACTAATAGGGGTGGAGGAAAAAAAATTTCCTATGAGAGAATAATTTCTCCAGTACACATCTAATCTAGAAGTAAATTTTCAAAACCAGGTCCGTGGTCAAATGTCAAAATAAAAGATGGACATTGTGCCATGCACCTGTCATCCCAGCTACTTGGCAGGGTGAGAAAAGAAAATCACCTAATTCCAGGAATTGGAGGTTTCTGTGATCTCTAGACATCACAGAACTTTACTGAGAGAGATAAAGAAAGTAAGTCTCTGTCTCTATACCAAAAATAAATAAATAAAGAAAAATAAAAATGAGTTGTAACTTCAATACAAACACTTTTCCTTATTTATATATTCAGAGTCTTATTTTGTTGTCTTTGATAGTGTATCCTGGTATCATAGTTCACAGAAAACTTCAAGTTTTCTCATCAAGCAAACCTATTCCCTCAGCTTACATGCCAGGAGAATGCATAACATCCAGATTTTTTTTTTCATGGGTGGGGAACTCACTAGTGCTGAGGCTGGTCTCCAATTCAGATGCTCAGACAATCTAACTGACTAGTTCTCCCAAATTGCCAAAATGAGAGGCATAAAAAACCAACCCTGGCCACAAAACCCCTAGTTTGAAAAATTCCCCATGTTCAATGTCTGAAGTAATGGATCATTTTGTGGCGGGTGAATTTGGAAACGGTTCCACCAAATCTGCAACAATAAATAGCTGAAGATTGAGCAGGACACCTTTAGTTCATGATATTGGAGAGTTTGAGGAAAAAGAATCAACTGAACCCAGGAGGTGGAGGTTTCTGTGACCTGTGATGTCAAAGCACTCTACTGAGAGTGACAGAGTGATAATCTGCCTCAATAACAATAATAATAAAAGAACAAAAAGCATTTATTTGAGTGTCTCTATGTAATTTTACCATCTGGAATGCAGCTTAAGATGCACTGCTGTACAAAATCTCAACTTTTGTGTCAGCCTAGTGATTGGAATTTCATCTGGTAATATATGCAATAAAACACAAATGGGAGAAGGTTTCAATGTCTATGGATAGAAAACTAGGATATGTCCTGGATCAAACACTTGCAGAACACCATCTGAAGTGATAAGAATACTCCAGTGAGTATATTTGATGAAAATCCTGGATGCCATGACTTTGCAGGATAAAGTCACTACATGGTCATCATGGATGCCATCATAATGGGTGTTGCACTGGGTTACCATCTTTAAGCATAATTTTATTTCTTCTATTCATGTGTAGTTGCTGTCTGTGTTTGTTGTTGTTTTATAACTGTTATAAAAGTGGAGTTTTTTTCTCCACACTCATATCCTGATTCCTTAATTTTGTTAGATAACTATGGCCAAGAAATTCAACAACCCATCCTTTCCTTTTCAAGTCATGGGATTTTAATCAAATGGAAGAGTGTAGTTTATACATAGTGCTGCCCTGAGATGTTATGGAACAAGAAATCAAGTCCAAATCTCAGACAATCATTAACTCACTTAAGTGGTATGTCACACAATTTCCAGTTCTACTTGCCATGATATTTGACTTCTTTTACTAGAATAGGCTTGTTTCAGAGAATAGGTGTCTCACTGAAGGTTCTCTCTGGAAATCTGGTGAGGCACTGTGTCCAGTACTGTACTCCATACCTGCCGTTATTTGTGATCATGGGAAATATCAAACTATCTTTAATTTACATAAATCCTGAATTGAGTGCTAGGAGTGTCTAAACTTTTGGCTTCTTGGACACAATGTATGTTGAAGAGTAATGCTGGATCACACATATAATACAACATAACTAGTGAAGCCTTATAAAGATGAAAGAGATCCAGGTACAGATGTGGTGATCTCCCACCATGTATATTTAAAACTGTCATGGCATATACCCTAGGTGTCACCAAGGCCTGAGGATTGCACAATCTTTAAAGTCCCCAATAAACTCATTTCCTTACTAGAGCTCAATAACTTATCTGACACATGACTACAATATTTTGATGCTCAGGGCATACAAATTAGTCAGAACTCCTGAGCTCCCTTGTTAGAGACAAGACTGAGAAAAAGAAATAGAACCACAGCATTAATCTTCCACCAGGATTCTACTCAATTAGAAAGAGTAGTCAAGTGTTGTATCCCTTACCTATATTTCCAACTACTCCAGAGGCTAATGAAAGAGGATCACTTCAATTTAACTATAGGATGTCATCATGCCTATGATTTATCCTATTAGGATACATGTGATATTGTCTAAAGGTCAAATATAAATGTCTTAAGATAACAATTATGAGAAAGACATGATGGCTATGTTAGCCAGTTGGATGAGAGTTTTTCAAATTGTATATTGAAGCAACACACTGTATCCTATGATAGAATTAATATACACAATTATGATCTAACAAAATTTTTTTAAAAAAAATTTAAAAAGTGGAAAAACACAATTTGAGCGAAGGAAAAAAATATTCATTAGTGAAAAAAAAGAGTGTATGTCATTGAGTGCAAGGCTGAGGTCATGGACAATCTAGTCTGGGGAACAGAGTGAAAAATGGTGTCATGAACAATAATGAAAGAAAGATAGAAAGAAAGGCTGAAAGACAGAAAGAAACTTTGCTGGATGCCATTTCCTAGAGCAAAAGTAGAAAGAGGAGTCTGTAGACAAATGAAATACAGGAACACATGAGGAGATTTATTGTGGTGCCCAGGATGAGGAGGAAACAATGAATTAGGATATCCTAACTTTGTGGTTTGTTCCTTAGGAGATTCCCAGTTGATTCAATGTGTAGGGGTCATCCAGAGATGTATGGTTAGTGGTCTTGGACTGATTGGACCAAGGTAATATTGTCCCAGATTGTAAAGTGCAACATAAATTGTGGAGTGTATAATCTGGACAGTTTAGTATGCATAAAAAAATCCTGACTTGAGTCTAGAATTCATTGTGAGGGAAGTTTAGAGTGACTACAAGTAGCTCACATACTAAAAGGTCAGAGTTCTGAAAAATCTGAAGTTGTGACTTATACAGTTGTAGGAAAAAAATTTCCCTCTTAGAAAATAATTTATCCAATTGACATCTAATCTAGGGGAAATATTGTACACTAGATGCATGGTAAAAAGTAAAAATAAGGCTCCACGCCTATAGCTCAACTGGCTGAGGTGCCAGCCACGTACACCTAAGGTGGTGGGTTCGAATCCCCAGCCCGGACCCGCCAAACAACAATGACGGCTGCAACCAAAAAATGGCCGGGCATTGTGGCAGGTGCCTGTGGTCCCAGCTACTTGGGAGGCAGAGGCAGGAGACTCGCTTGAGCCCAGGAGTTGGAGGTTGCTGTGAGCTGTAATGCCATGGCACTCTACCCACGGGGACAGCTTGAGGCTCTGTCTCAAAAAATTAAAATTAAAATTAAAAAAAAGTAAAAATAATAGCCGGACATTGTGGCATGCACTTATAGTCCCAGATACTCTGTTGCTGAGAGAAGAAAATTGACTGATCCCAGGAGTTGAAGGTTGGTGAGATCTGTAGACGCTACAGAACTTCTAACAAAACAAATAAAAAATAATAATGAGAAGTAACTCCAATACAAATGTTTTTCTCCATTTACTTATTCAGAGAGTCTTGTTTTGTTGCCTTTGGTAGAGTACCCTGGTATCATAGCTCACAGGAAACTTCAAGTGTCCTCATCAAGTGAACCTATCACCTCAGCTGACTTGCCTAGAGCCTGAAAAATATCCTGACAGTTTTAATTCTTCATAGATGGATATCTCATTAGGGCTGAGGGTGGTCTCCTATTCAGAAGCTCAGATAATCAAACTGAGTAGGCCTTCCAAATTGCCGAGAGGCAAGAAGAGCCACAAAACTTAGTTTGAAAAGTATCCAATCTTCAATGTCTGAAGTGGTGGCTCTACATGTGAGTGGATAGTCCAAAAATTGTCCGAGCCAATCGGCAACAAAATATAGCTGGGCACTGATGCGATAGCCTGTAGTTCAATCTAGTGGGGAAGATCGGTTAAAGGAATCTCCTGAGACCAGGGAATGGTGGTATCTGTGAGATGTGATGGCACAGCACCCTACCTAGAGTGACAAACTGAAAATCATTGTCACAGAAAAAAAAATAAAAAGAGCCAGGGGCATCCTAATTAAGAGTCTCTATGCACTTGTACCATTTCTAATGCAGCTTAAGCCTCAAAACTGAATAAATTTTCAACTGTTGTGTCAGCCTAGTGACTGGAATATCAGGCATTAATGTAATCAAAGAGGCAAAATAAAAAATCACTTCTCTGTGAATGGAGGGCTAAGTAATGTCCTGGATCAAACACTTGTAGGACATCAGATGAAGTCATCAGAAAATTGTGAGTATCTGTGAGCAGAAACCTGGATCCCATGACATTCCTGGATGCAGTCAGTGCATGGTTAACTACGGATGATATCACAATTGGTGTTGACCTGTGTTACCTACTTTAAGCTTAATTTTATTCCTGCTATTTATGCATAGTTGCTTTCTGGGTTTGTTGTTGGATTCAAACTGTTAGAAAGAGTGGGGTTTTTTCTCCACACTCAAGTAGTGATTTCTAAATTTTGTTTTGTAATTGTGGCAAAGAGATTCAAAAACCTATCCTTTCCTTTCCATGTGTTGGAATTCTGATCAAATGAAGAGTGTGGTTTCAACCTAGTGGTACCCTGGGATGTTATAGAAAAAGAAATCAAGCACAATGATGAGACAATAATTTGATTGACCTAAATGGTACTACTTTTCTACTATTCATGATGTCTTACTTATTTGTCTACAATTGGCTTGCTTTGGATGGCTTGTGTCTCAGTGAAGTTTCCCTCTTGAAACCTGGTGAGGCACTGTGTCCATTACTGTACTCAGTACCTGCAGTTATTTATAACAATCATGGGAAATATCAGCCTATCTTTAAATTTCTGTCCTTTCTGAATTTTGTGCTAGGTATATCTAAACGTTTGGATTCTTGGCCACAATGGAGGTTGAAAAGTTATGTTAGAGCACATGTATAATACACAATAACTAATGAAATCTGATAAGGATAAGAGATCCATACATACTTGTGGTGATCTCCCACCATGGATAAATAAAAAAGTCCTGCCATAGTCCCTATTTGTCATACAGGCCTGAGAATTGGATAATCCTCAAAGTCCCAGATAAGCTCATTACTTAAGTAGAGTTCAATGACTACAAAATTTTGATGCTCTGTGCAGCCTAATTTGTCTGATATCCTGTGCTCCCCTGTTAGGAACAAAACTGAGTAACAGAAAGATGACCTCAGACCTGACCTCCCAGTGAGAAAATACCCAAATAGAAAGGGTATTCAAGTGTTGAATAGAGGAATATAGAAATACATAGAGGAGGAGATTTATTGTGGTCGCCAGAGGGAAGTGGAAACACTGAGTCAGGACAAGTTCATTTGCGATTGGCTCCTTAGAAGATTCCCAGTTCATCTTATGTGTAAGGGTTGTATAGAGATGTCTGGTCCCTGGACTTGGACTCATTGGGCCAAGGGAATATAGGCTCATACTAAAAAGTGCAACAGAAGGGTTTGATTGTATACTCTGCATATTTTAGTGTGCATAAAAATCCTGAGATGAGTCAAGAGTTCACAGTGAGGGCAGTTTAGAGTAATAACAAGTATGTAAGACACCAAAGGTTCAGACTTGTGCAAAATCTGAAATTGTGACTAATAGTGAATGTAGGAAAAAAAATTTCCTAGGAGAGAATAATTTCTACAGTTGACATCTAATCTAGAAAAAATTTTTCTACACAAGATGCATGGTCAAAATTGAAAATAATTTCCGGGCTCGGCACCTATAGCTCAACCGGCTAAGGTGCCAGCCACATACACCTAAGGTGGCGGGTTCGAATCCCCAGCCTGGACCCGCCAAACAACAATGACAGCCGCAACCAAAAAATAGCCAGGCGTTGTGGCGGGCGCCTGTGGTCCCAGCTACTTGGGAGGCTGAGGCAAGAAACTCGCTTGAGGCTCGGCGCCTATAGCTCAACCGGCTAAGGCGCCAGCCACGTACACCTAAGGTGGCGGGTTCAAATCCCCAGCCAGGACCCGCCAAACAACAATGATGGCTGCAACCAAAAAATAGCCAGGCGTTGTGGTGGGCACCTGTGGTTCCAGCTACTTGGGAGGCTGAGGCAAGAAA